>WAAE01005083.1:44088-156462 GCA_013400495.1 Nicator chloris | reverse complement strand
GGGAGAGGGAGAGGGAGAGGAAGGGGAAGGGGAAGGGGAAGGGGAAGGGGAAGGGGAAGGGGAAGAAAGATCTCTAGATGTTACACACTTTGTTACAGGCTCTTCTACCTAGGCTTTGCTACCTTTAGAGTTTACTAATATTATATCTATGCACTTTCAGCCCCTGGTTGTTAGAGATGATACTTCTCTCTCGATGGATGGTGTCAGATAAGCATTTCAGTTATGACCATTCAAATGAGTTAAATCATCAAAGCAGAAGAGAAAAATATGTATACAATAATCAGTGTGGTTATCTGTTCATCAGAAACTGTTCAGATACTCCTTTGAATTAAGGGGCCTCTATTTCACAAACTGTTCTAATTATCTTATACTAGGCTTCAGTATCCCACAAAAATACGTTTTCTTCTAGTTTTGGTTATTTATGCAATAAATATATTTGAGGTCCTTTTCCCCTTTTGCATCCTCCTGCACTTACCTTCCCTGGCTTGTGCCCATTTTTATTTCTTCTTTTTTTCCTTATGATCATGTTACTTTCAAAAATCTCTATTTTCTTGTAGTTAAGGCAACTGCTCTTGTACATAGCAGCCTCAAGTGTGGGTGTTGCACTGAAAGTCTGACAATATATTTCAGCAACTCTAGCCAGTTCTACCTGTGTTTTCAGTAGGAAGACACCTCTTTATTGTCAACATATAAGATTGTGAATAAATACCAAAAAAAATCAGAAACTAATCTACCTTGTGAACATGATGCTCTTTACCTCTGGTTCTATGCAGGATTCTTCAGAAAAAAAAAAAAATTAAAACCTCAACCAAGCAAAAAATTTTGCCACCTTGGAAAGGCTGGCATTTGTTTATGTATGTCCCAGTTCACTTACCCTTCTTTTTGCATTATTTTTCTGAGGCTGGGATGCCTGATGTGGCAAAGGTGACATTTATGGCATCACAGGGTGGTTCAGTGATACCCCTGGTGCTGCTGCAAGTTCTGGGCCATCTTTTCAGTTCCATTCTCTGGTCTTCATTCATCCGTGACCTGCAGCCCTCACGTTCACAAAACTTACTGATCTCCATGGGATCCTTTTCTTCCACTGGAAGATCTGGCACCAGTTGTGACAAAATAGATTACAAGCTAAAGGATGGGAGGCCTAGAAATAGATCATTAGAGGAAACCAATCTGAGCCAAAAGTGGCCTGAAATCACTCTTGCATGGGAATGTCTCCCCCAGCCCATCTCCTGCAATGTGTCCTCCATGCATGTCATCAGCTCTGTCACTTTCCTGCAGGGAATTACTAATGGGTTGGGATCTCTTCTTCTCCCCCCTCTGCCCTTTCGAACTGGTCATGGCCATCCTCATAAATCTGCCAGGATGCTGACAGCCAGACTGCAGCTCACAGGGGCTCAGGGGACTTTGAGTGATATTCCTTCTGTTCCAGCTCTTTCCAAGATAGCCACTGATTTAGGAGGATGTCTCCTTTTACATGTTTGAACAAAACAATAATAATAATAATAATAATAATAATAATAATAATAATAATAATAACAACAACACAGAGGGAGGAAAAAAGGAATAGGAAAGATAGTGGCACCATGATCTTCTGTATTGAAGTGACTGCAATTGCAGGATGTGTCCCTGGAGAAACAGGCTTTCCTGGCAATGAAAGGAGCAAACAAAGAAAAAAATGAACCAGGGAACTCGACTATTTGCCTGTACATTTGATAGAGTGCCACACATGCTTTATCTCTACCCAATGTCTTGTTAGTGAAAAGCCATTTATTTATTTTAGAACATGTTGATAATGAATGCTCCTAGCAGATAACATAGTCTCAAACCAAAACAAGGTTTTCTGTTAACTCTAATCCCTTTGATTTTATTTCAGCTAAGACTATCTGTAGTATTCTTTTACTTTCTTTACCAGTGAGCTGCTGCCAACCCTAATCACTCTGGCTCACGCCAGACATTATTTCTATTATCCGGCTGATTCTAAACGACCCTGTCTTCAGGATTGAAAGGCATCTTGATGTTATCCGAGGGACCACAGAAGCCTACACACGCAAAGGCAGGCTGAGCAAAAGCCCTGTGTGCCACTAAGGCTCACTCATCGTATGAAAGCAGCCTGAAAATCAGTTTATAGATCTCTGGTTCTGAAGTGAGCATAGGAGATCATTGCTTTGTCACTCATAGTAAATGCTGTGATGGATGAACCCCCAAAGGCTGGGAGGCTTCGTGTGGGCAAATTCTCACATGCTGGCCCCTGTCCAAGTGTCTCCTGAGGATGCAGAACTGGAATAATAACCTTGTGGAAATACACACTTCAAGAGTACATGGGGGCTTTAGAGATTGTCCACAATTTAACAGCAGGAGTTGTAGTAAGAAAGTAAATTGAAATTGATTATTTCTTGGCATAAAAAGAGATGGTAGCATTGAAAACAAATGAGAAAAGTCATATTAAAAATATTTATATCAGGTATTATAACTTCTTCAGAAAGGCTCAAATAGACAAAAAGGAAATGGGAAAAGAAGAATCCTGTGTTCAACAAAATGTAAGTTGACATGCCAATAAGCCAATAGCCTTAAATTATATAAAGCACAAATGGAGCTCTTTGGTGACTCTTGATAGATCATCAGTTTGAACAGGTGATGGAAAAATCAGGTTTGTAAGTACCTGTCTGTAATATATGAACATATGGGACAATCTGAATGCAACAGAACAAAATTCTCCAGTCAGCAATTCTCAAACAGCCTTTGCATTTTTAAGGGGAAATCTTCTGACTCAAACAGCAACTAATTTAACACTGGGAAATTTGTTTCTGGAGCTCCTCTTGATAGACAGAGGAGAACTGGGAACTGGAAAGATTGTTTAGACAAAAGCAACAGTGATTTAGTTACCCTTGTTTTATGCAAAAAACATGAAGTACAAATAAAAAAGAATATCGATACTTGATACTGTAAAGGGAACATTTCTCAACATTGCTCAGCATCTCAATGGTTATTAGCCCAGCTCACTGGGAGAAAGAATTGAAAGAGAAAATTGTTAAAAATAATCAGGAACCACAGAAACTGTAGTAGACATAGAAGGTTCTACTCCTTAAAAAACCCCAAAGTTTCAGAAGAGAAGTGAAAGCAGATAGGCTCCTATGTAAACTAGCAATATATAAATTAAAGGCTAGAAATGACCGAAAATTATTAAGTATGCAGACTAAGTCTATCACATTTGAGAGTATTGGGAAGAAACAAAGACAATATTTTAAACATTTAAAATCTGGGACCCTCAAACCAGAGAATAAATAACTCCATGAAAGACTTGAACAGTGAGCTCTGTAACCAACTGAATGTCTGTTCCCATTGCAGGACCAAGGAGAGAGCAGTAAAGGTGGCTTTTAGATATCTAAGGGTATGAGGGTGCAAGTGTTACATATTTGTCATTGTTTCCACTTCTGATGTCCTCATTTCAGACCCATGATAAACTGAAGGACTTCACAAAAATCCTGAGTAGGAATTTGGGAAACAAGTTTTAATGTGGAGGATTAAGGGGTTATTTAACCATTTAAAGTAGTAATTCAGGCAGAAGGGAGATGCCAATGAATTTCACTGTTTTATTAGCAGTTACGAATACCTGTAATAGGAAAATCCAGAGTGGCAATCATGAGCACTTCGGCCTAATCGTGGATCCAGTGGCTTCAATAAGAACTTGTTAGCAACTGCAAACAGTGCTAACTGAGGTGGATTTTCTTCTCAAACCTGGCCATTTTTTTCCGAGGACTGAGAAAAGAGGCCATTACTGTCAGCAAGGCACTGGGCTGGATTTCTGAAGTAACAGATGAAACTTTCCATATGGGAGTGAATCACAAACACCACATTTCTTCAGTTTTAAAGTCATAGTCTGAGAATCAACTGTTTTTCCAAATGGACTGCAAGGTCTTTTAGGCACATCCCATCTTTGTCTGTGTGCAGAAAATACTTCAGGGAGGGCAAGACTCCCGCACTTCACTGAGCTCTCTCAAGGCTACTGTAATGTAAGTAGAAGCAACATATCAAACAGTCCTTCCATTCACGCACTCACACCACTGCAGAGGTGGGAAAAGCCGCTTCTGAAGTTCTAGCAATCTCTGCACAGGCTTAGGAGTGTGATTTCTGAGGAAGCCAGCTTCCTACTGTAAAATGCCTTGCAAATCACAAAAGCAAACAGATAACAACAACTGCTTCAACAGGTCCCATGCTAAGTGCCAATGAGTGCAAACTCCCTTTTCCCCATGGATATATATACACACATGCACACGCTAAACATTTTCCAAAGTTCTAAGAGATGGAAATGCAGGTCAAAACCGTCATATTTTTCAGTGTGCTGTCTGCTCTGCGATGCTTTTGCTCAGCTTACACCACAGTAGCACACACTGCCCTTACAGCAGGGGGATGTTGGGCTGGGGACGGCTGCTGGGGCCAGACAGCCCCACGGTTAAAGTTCAGCACGAGTGTGGCATAGAAAGGATGGGGCTGAGGGCAGGCCAGCTGCAGCACAATCCCAAGCACAAGCTGTTTATTAGGGTGAGCGTAAAGCACTCTAGAAGGGCAAGACTCAGTGTTCCTCCTTTTGATCCTATTATCATATGACAACATGATTAAAGACAGGGTAAAGGCAAGGCCCTCATGGAAGAAGCACAGGGGTGTCAAACCACTAATGGAAACTGTCACGGAGAAGACGGAAAGTTTAAAGAAAACATGGCCCTCTCCCCCCCCAGGGCAGGGAGCGAGGGGGATCCCAGTGCCAGCAGAGGCTGCACACAAAGGCAGAGCAATAAAAACAAGAACATAGGACAGAACTTAGAAAAGTAAATGTGGTGTCAGCTCCTCCTTTGTCATCTCTGTGTCCTGGGAAACCAGATGACAGCAAAGATTGTCTGCATAGCCCTTCTGGACACAGGCCTTATTTCCCTGGGTCCTAAACTCAGTTTCCTTTTTAAGCCTTCAAGCCCGCACCTCAACCTAAGCTCCTCAACCTCCCTGCATAGAATGGCCATGCACAGGAATGCCTGATTCAAGTAGGACACTGGGCACCAGAATTCAACCCCAAGACAGTGAAGAGGTCAGTCCAGATCCTAAGAAAAATGTTTCTCCCCACACCAACTTGTTTGGAGCCACTCACTGTGTGGCAGGTGACACTCTTTGACACAGGGCTCCTAATGCAATGCTTCTCAGCAGCTGGCATGGGGCTGCACTGGTAGGACACTGCAGGGTGTGGGGTTTCAAGCTGCGGTCACTGTACTGTTACAAAGTGAGACCAGGACAGGCAAGCCCTACTTCTCCCTTCCTCTCTACATCAGCCCTGTGATGGAAGTACCCAGCTCCCACCCTCCCTCTCCCCTCCTACATGCCTATGAACACCCCTGATCACCAGCTAGCTGTGTCTCATCCCCTCCAGTGGCAAGCGTGGGGCTGTGCAACACCACACTTCACCCAGGGGTAGTGTGCTGAGCACAGGTGTGGGTCCCAGGCCCTTGCTGAGCATAGGGAAGATGGACTGAGGGACTCCATTGCTCAGCACACATGGGCTGCCAGCTCTGCAGCAGATGGGAAGAGAGGCAATGGCAGGTCAGTGCTGAGATAAGGCTGTTGGGAGAAGCATTAGAGGGGAAACATTACCATAAAAACGTGCAAATGAATTACTTAGTAATGGACAGTGCCCGTCCTTCTCTCTGTGTAACTTCTCTGTAGCACCTCTCTCCTTTTCCATCTCCCATTTCCTCTGCTTACTTTCTTTGACTCCCCAATATAGAATTTTCTTCCCTTCCTTTCATGTTCAAATCCCTTCCCTCTATGTCCGCATCCTCTTCCCCCTTTCTGCCCCACCTCCAGTTTCATCCTTTGTCTAAAACACTAGATACATTTTGTAACTTTCTGATGTTGCCAATTGGTAGCCCTGAAGCAGCAAAGACTTGGATAAGTTATTCTTCCAGGCTACATCTTTAGACAACTGAAGTACAGAAAGTCCCTGGGAGTTACAGAGGAAAAAAAAATCACAACACAGAGTAATCTGAGCCATGGTTCTGTTTCCTAAAATCTCAAGGGTGCCAGATCTCTGCAACACAGCTACCAGGACTATGCCCAAGAACCCAGTTCTCACCTTGCCTCTCCAGTCACAATGAGTGGAACACATCTGAATTCAGGAGGGTTTTGGCACTTAGAGTGTCTTCCTCTTGAGAAGTGGATGTGCACCTCTGTGACAAATATAGCATCACTATAAACTGGTGTTCCTTTCCGTGAATGGAATGAAAAAACAACACTGGAAAGCTGTCAAAAATGGAATATTTTTAACATAATAAATCAATATTTATTTTAACAAGTTTAATAGGATTCTGGCCCATTAGGTCCCAAGAGTTCTCTATCAGACAAGTCCTCTGGAGATGCTTCGAACATCTGGATACTCATTTCTCACTTATTTCCCACTGGAGTCTTAAAAACTCAATTTTGTTGAATGTCAAGGCAGGACTTCCTCCCTTCAGTGTTCAGAAATATTAATTTCATTTTTTCTTCTTCTGTCTGTTGCACTATCCAAAAGGTGGTTGGTTGCTGTTGTCAGCAGTATCTCCGATACTTGGAAAATATTTGCCACAAGAGCAAACACCACTGGGCTGCAGAATGGCTGTGGAGACACAGACACTGGCAGGCCTGTGTGTGTACAGGCAGAGAGGTAGGTGGTCACTTAGGATGAAATAACTTTGCAGTGGAGTACTCAGTGCACCAGGAGCATAATTCAGGATGGATCTGCTTCACAGGAACAAGAAGACTACAATGTCCCCTCAGGGAGGGAGGGAAGGAAGGAGGGAAGGAAGGGGGGAGGGAGGGAATGGATAGAGATATGGAGGTAAGGATGGATGAGGAAGCACCCTTTCTGCAATTAAACTATATTTCAACTGTTCTTTCATTTATCTGCATCCCAGAGTTAAAGATGTGTCTTCCACCTTGTTATCTCTTTGTACGGAAAACCTGCTGCAGGTACAGAAAAAGCAGTCTCCACCCATTGTCTTTCATTTTCCAGAACTTTCAGGTGTGCAGCTCCAGTGAACTTTAATGAAGATTTTGTTCAAGCTTACTTCTGATGCCATTGAAGGAAGAACAGATTTTCTATGTAGCCACCAACTTTGAGTAAAGCTGTCAGATCTGCCTGTCAGATTCATACAAGAGTTCCTTGAATCCATTTGCCAAATAGATATAAATGGTGCTTATGAGACACATCTCATTTTGAAAAGACCTGATAATAACAGAAGTATGTGCTAGGAAAACAGGTATTTCAGGAAAATCTGGTTCCCAAGTCACACACTGTGTCCCCAGATGTAATCAACAATATATCTCAGATCGAATATCCTGTAAGGAGTAAAGCTTAAGGTTTAAAATGTATAGATGTCTTTTTTTTTTTTTGGTGTTGCTTCCTTTGACAAGATGCTGCAAACAGGAGATTTTAGTTTCTAACACACCGTGTAGTTCTGGCATAGGAATCTGGCATCATGACAAAGCATAGCAAATGTTAGTGCCTTGTTGATACCTTTTTTGCAGTGGTATTTTTATGATTTTCTACATTCTTCTTCAGTGGGAGCTTGGCATCTGGGACACCTCTAATGTGGTATAACGTAACCACTGATAGCTAGTGAAAGCCTCCATTGAGGGCGAGACACTCTGGGTTGCTCCAGCATGTTCTTCAGCAATATGGGGAAGGCTGCGGCTGACTTGATGACAAAACGGCGGGAGCAGTGGCTGATTGCACAAAGCCTGGGGAGCAAATTTGGCTTTGCTTGGCAATCTGCTCGCGGCTCCTCGGGCACACAGCGCTGTGCGCTCCGAGGGAAGAATCAGTGCGGGGGCATTAGGGTAACCCTTCACACGCTACTTGCAGGATTAGAGGAGAGATGTGATGACAGCTAGAGCCGGGATGGATATTTTTAGCCAGCTATATAGTCAATATGTTTCACTTCTAGCCTTACTCACAAATTGTTTGTGAGGATTTTTTGGCTTTTATGATTGTGCCTGTTACCAAAGTCATTCAGTCGCTGCTCCGAGTGCATTCTGGTCAATACATGACTGGAAACTATAGCCTGAGCGTGTACAGGCTGTTTGTTTCTCACAACTGCTGGGGAGGCTGCTTACCACAGCCACATTATATTGTTCCAAGAGTAGAAGACTTTAGCAACTGTCCAGTGGGGTGCATGTGGGTCAAAGATAGGAGATAAGAATAAGCAGCAATGCTAAGAGGAATTAGCCACTCAGACCCTGAAAAACTAAGCAATTGTCTTAGAGCCTGATAGGAAATTAACCTTCCATCTTCACATTCGTGCTCAGAGTTTCTGCTTGTGCTGTCCCAACTGCAAAATGTTCTGCCTCATCTCACATGTCCCCACCGACCGCCTCCATATGTCCTCACCAAGCATTCCGTGTCGCAGCTTGGCAAGGGAGCCCCAAGATACAAGCTGGTTCCTCTCCCCTCTGAGGATGGGTGACGACTCCAAACCAACGAAAAGACCATTTGCTGCTTCAAGTGAGCAGGGACCCAGTGCTGCCCTAAATCATTGCTCCTCATGCCTACAGTTAGCAGGCTTTTCCTAACCTACATCTCTCTTAATGCACAATAAATCAATATCTTTCCTCTATTAACCTTACATATCTGAGGGGTCCTATTATGATTTCCCTTCAGATTTGCCTTTTCCAAACCTATCCCTTTTCCTCCAGCCTGTCCTCATAGGTTGTATTTGCTTGCCCTTATCATTCCTGCTGCTCTCCTAAGGACTTCTACTTTGAGTACGTATTTTTTTCAAAGCAGAGTTTTATCATCTTTCTCATTTTCTTCTTCAAAAACCAGTTTCGTTCTTCCATGACCCAGATCACAATAGTCACAGCACAAGATGTTAGTGGAAAGAGAGGAGAGGCTACAACCTGCTACAATAAATCTGCCCTGAATGCACTGTATGTATAAAATTGCATTTATTTTATGTATTTTGTTTTCCAGGATTTGTTATGCCCCTAAGCAGCTTCTCATTTATTCCTGTGTGTGATAAATATAACCCAAAATAATTTTTAATACATTGACATAAAACACTGACAAATCAAATAGCAGAACTACACACCTAAAGTCTGGCTTTAAAGGGACTCCTTTTCCTTTTTAATAAGCATGTTTGCATGGTTTTGCATCTCTGATTATTGTAGACAACTGGCAATGAATTAATAGATAAGATGTATAAACAACTTCAGTACAAAACTCCAATTTTTTATGCTGTGTTTGACCCTGCAAAAAAGATTTTTTGATACAAAAATCCTAAAATAGCAATCATTGCAAAATTCTACCTATAAAAAAAGGGCAGAAATGGGCTCTTGCTCATTCATTTTGTTTTCATTCTTCCCTCTGCCCTCCTCTTGAACTTTACATGACTTTTTTTCCCCCTCCACTTTTGTCAGCGATGGGAAATTTCTAATCCAACATACAGGATTCGTCCCTATTTGAAAATGAAAAGGAAACACATTTGCACTGAGATACACTGAGGGGCATTTGTTAAAGCCAAGGCAGAGTGGCAAAGTTCATCTCCCAGCAGCAAGACTTGTGGCAAGAGGTAACTGCATTTGTCTCTTTTCTCCCAACAGCTCATTACAGCTGAGCAGGTCAGACCTGTCAAACATCGCCACATTCGATGGTGCTAGGAAAAAAAAACCAAAACCACCCTGTACTTGGATGCAAGGGTTGTGCATCCCTTGTGCTTTGTCTGGCGCAACCCTTTCACAGAAGCACAGACATTGTGAAACGGGGTCAGGAAGGTAGCAAGCCAGCTGCCTGACATCCTTTCGACCAACTCCCGTGACCGAGGAAAGAGCAGTGGCTTCAAGAACCTTGCAAATACAAGATGAGCACCTCTCCTGAGAAAATCCAAGCACAGGCCTGATTTTGGTCTTGTTGGGGTTTAGGGCGCTTGTTTGTTTCAGTGTCACCTTGTGGTTTCAGTGAGCCCACTGCTGTTTTCATGCAGGATGAAGGAGAGAAACCCAAGGGGTCTCCCCTCCTTCAGAGGCAGCAAGCCTGAGCCTCAGCTGATATTCATGAGCCCAGTGCCACTGATCCGGCGACACAGCACGGCGTGGCACATGGCCTCCCCCCAGCTGGCTGTCTGGGCCAAACTTCGCCTGGAGCCCAGCAGCTTTCAGCCCAGGGTAACTCCACCAGAGTTGGGAGCTTTATGCTGGTCTAACAAAGAAAGGAGACAGGCTAGCCAGGCCTTAATGAGCTGATGCTGATCATGTAACTGTCTTATTGAATTTGCATTTCATTAGGAGACTTCATTTGAACCACAGCTGTGAATATTTGAGGGCCTGATTGTGTCTATGGATACTAATTTGTTCAAAGAAGACAAGGAGTATACTGAGCTGCAACTCTGACCCTTTTCATATCGATCAGACAAGATAGATCCTCCTTAAAACTAATGTTAGAGCTGTACCAAAAACATGCCCAGGTCCATACACCCTGGTTGCTATCGAGCTGCCTAAATTCTCTTCCAGAAACTCACCCCTAGGAAATGGACAGGAAAGCTGGACTCCAGCACCCACTTGAGTCTTTGCCTGATAAAATTTCATTTTCCTGTACTGTAGCTTAGTGAAGATGATGAAACTCATGAGATGGGAATACACCATCAAGGGAAAACATCCCACCACCAGAAGGAAATGCCATCATTCAAATACTGACTTGGTATTTGAGGCTTCATGATTATCCCTGTAGCCATGTAAATCAGATTACCGTACCATAATGTTCTGTTGGAATCCCACATCACTTAATGATGGAAAGACTGCAGACAGCAGGAACGAAACAGTTAAAAAGCCAAGACTTGTGATAAGCAGATGGCAATTATTGCTGCTTACTGGTAAAATCTGTTTGTATTAAAAATATCTTAATGTTTCCATTGGAACCTGCCAATTAAGAGATTAAACTGTGTTTCATTCACATACAAGTGGCTGTGAGCTCACACACACACACCTGGCACTCCCAGCTCCAAATTCCACCTAGAGGCTGGATGAAAATATACCCACTGGTCATCTTCTTTTTCGTGTCTGTTTATTGAGTGGGGTTTGGGTTATTGTATGAGCTGTCAGGAGTAAGATATTTTCACCTTATTATCAGGAGAAACAGGAAGCTGCTGGTAAATACAGCTATTTTTCAGAGTAGACCTTTATTGATGAAGCTACTTGAAGCCCAGCCAGGCCTGAAAGGTGGATTGGTACATCGCCAAGATTTTATTCTCAAGATAGCCTAAGCAACATGATTTGTCTGGGAATTGCCCTAAGTAAACATGCTAATAGGATGGGAAAAGTTAGCCCCTTTGCCTTCTTAGCCAACCAGCCATTTCCCCTCTGCTGAGGGGAGTGACTGCTGGCACTAAAGGGCTTCCTGCATGTAACTGGTCAGTCTTTTGCTGCAGTCCCAGGAGCCTTTTTCTGCTAACAGGGAAGGCAAATTTCCTTCACGGATGCTGCCTTACTCCAAGCATTGCCTCTGTCATTCAGGGGCTGTAAGTGGATCTGGACAACTCCCCCGAGGACTCCAATGTTTATAAACTAATAAAGGATCTGATGTTGCCAGTCTAAAAGCCAGACGTGGCTGCTGCTGGTATAGGAGAGCTTTCTGTCCCTTCTCACTTTTTTATACCTTGACATCCAGAAGGATTCAGGAAATGGCCTGGTACTCACACTCTTTACGTGTTATTTGTGACCATTTCATAGGACAGAGTAAGGACATGCCAACATACATCACAAGCTGTGGTTATAAGCAGGACTTGCATAAAGAAATTATGCCACTTGCATTGTCATCAAGCACAGGGTAACTATTCAGGTGAGTGCTGGTACCTGGCAAAGGAAAGCATTGGCTTCAACTAGCTCAGGTGACCAAGGGTCACAGCTCTAAACATATCTGGACATGTTCAGTCTGAAAGCTCTTGCTTTCAGATGTACTGAAATGTACTTTCCAAGGATATTTTCAGTCCTACCTAGTACGGCCTAAATCAGTGATGGTGCAAGGACAGCATTTGATTTAGCTTCTCAGTGCTTCCATTTCTGCTTCCTTAGCTGAAATCAGAAAACGCAGAGAGACCCATTTAAACAAGGAAAAAAAACCACAAATCAACAAACAAACAAATAAACAAACAAATAAAGCTGTTCCAGCAGTGCTAAAAAGTTCATTTCAGGCCTGATCAGGGACTTGGCAGAAGCTTAGGAATAGCTTTTGCTTTGTTTGAACCAACCCCAAAATCCACTACTGAGTGTTGCTTTCTGCTGTCTGCACATTCTCTGAGATGGGGGACAGGGAGGGGAGAAGAGGTGTCCCTGTATGTTTTCCACCCATCCTACTGCTTCTTACAGGGGATTTTCAACTTTCTTAGTTTGCTGTTTGCAGGAAGAGGCAGGGAGACTCCCAGAAGACCCTGGCCGAGCTCCCCTGAGACTCCCCGGGACAGCCAGGCCTCTTCAGAGGCAATGCCGGTGCCGTTCTCCACTGGGATCTGCAGGGGAGGCTAAAGTAGCACGACTGGCCGCAGAGGTGCACTGGCCTAGAAAGTTCCCAGATCCCCCATCACGGCTCATCCAACCAAATAAATAAATAAACTGTGGCACACACCCGCTCCCTGCCCCTTCCTCCCCCAGGTCAGAAAGATGTCACCTCTGCTCAGGCCTGCTGCCACCAGAGGTTTGCCCTTCTGTCCTCCCCTCTGCCAGTGCCACCGCCGGGGGCCCCCTTGTCACCGGCTTTGTGCCTCTCTTTGCAGTCTGTACCCATCCTTGCCAAGACCAGCTCCTGGGGCCTGCCCTGAGGCCAGGCTCATCCTCGGCAGTTTTTGGAGGAACATCTGGATTTCTGGAGGAGCAGAGGTGCTGCCTCAGCTTCCAGAGGAGCGGAGAGCTGGGATGGCCAGGCCTGAGGACACTGTTGCCCACAGGGCACCTGGCTTGCCCTGCACAACCCCTCTCCACCACTCCACCCGATGAAACCCCCTGGACTCCCCCGGGCTTCCCTGCAGCCCCTCCGACCAGACAGCCGGCAGTTCCCAAGGGGGTTTTTAACCTCCTTCTGCCGTGTTTACGGTCACTTATTCAGCTCTGCGCAAACATGTTTTTCTTCAGCGTGGCAGGAGGGTTTTGTTGGGTGTTTCTGTTTTAATTTTCCTCCCCTCCTGCCCCTTCGGAGGCGATAAGGTGCACAAACAAGCTGCCCATAGGTGGCTGAGAGCAGAACTCGAGCCGCCCTTAAATAATAAAATAAAATTAAAAAAAGAAGAAGGGGAAAGAAAACCCACCCCGTGCTACCAGGGGCCCCGTTGGTTAAAGGCTACGGCGCAGTCACTCTGAAGTGAGGGTTTAATGAAGTAGCCTGTGAGAGAATGGAGGGGATGGTCCCCGCTGCACAGATGGCTCTTTGTCACCGCTGACACCTGCCATCTGCTTGTTTGTCTAAATGATGTCGGAGGGGCATCGCGAGCCTCCAATCTGCTGCGCCGCCTCCACCAGCTCGGGCTGACCCCCTGACCCGCGTGTCAGACGGGTCCGGAGAGTTTGTTCTTTCCGCTCAGTGGGCCCGGCCCGGCCTCTTCCCCGCCGGCAGCCCCGCAGCTGCCCCCGGCCGCACGCCCGCCCCACCGCCCGCCAGCCCCTAAATCTCCTCTTCTTCATGCATATGAAAGGGGGAGGACATGGAGAGATTAACCTCCCAGGGCATGAAAGGGGTACAAAAGTTTACACCGCCGGGCAGCCATTTAGACCTTTGGGAGGGGCGGTGGGGGGAGATGCGCTCGCACTCCTGGGCTTTTTATCGTCATCTCCGCTCGATGCTCAGACTCTTTCTGAGGTAATTAAGAGGCCAAATTACCCCAGATATAACACCACTGATATCAGGAGAGGCAATTAAGATATTTAGAGAATACCACTTCTTTCTATTTCTCTGCCATGAAGGCAGACTGCTGCCTTAACATCAGCTATGAAATTTAGAGGTCTCCAAAGACGTCTGGGTTAAAGGCAGAAGAAGGAGGTGGGATCCACTTTCCTGACAGTGGTAACCATCAGACTTTTGAAATCACACTTGGAAAAAGGATATAGTACTGCAAATGCATTCAGGTGGCATTTTTTCTCAACTTCTCACTGTAGAAAAAGAACATCTTCTTACTACATGAGAAAGGGTTTCTCAGTGTTTGAAAAGTGACTGACAGCTACCAAGAGGGTCTTAGCTTTGAAATAAACTTGTTGGAACAATAAGCGTGTCCTAAGAATCTAACATTTAATTTAAAAACAACATTAAAGTCTAAAACAGCCTAAAAATTCTGGACTGGTTGGAAACCCACTTCCTTTTTTTTTTTTTTTTTTTTTGGCACTCTAAGCCCACAGAAACTCTATACTTTGGATGTAACTTCAGGTCATTTGTATCACCTCAAAATAGTCAGGGTGAGTGCCTAAAAGGAACCTCCTTTCCCAGTACAACCAACCAGGCCATCTCTAGGATGCCTCAAAAGAGACTGAAGCTTGTTCATAGCACCACATAAATTGTGCTTGATGTTATCAGTGATGTCAGTGTACATGGAAGGTGTATAATGGATATTAATTATGACTGTTATCACTTATGACTTGTGTAGTGCAGCCAGGTATGCCTGAATACTTGCAAACACAGCGGCTTTTACACGTGGCAACTCATGAAATGGAAAATGGTCACTCTGCACAGCTCTAATGAGGGCAAGGGTGATTTAAGCTAGCAGAAAGAATCATAATTACTGTAGGTTCAAAGTGATCTTGAAGGAGAGGAAGTTAGAACGCGGTTGAGATTGATCTACTTTCATGCTTTACTCGGCCCATTGTTTTTAATGCCTCATTTTGAACTATAAACAAATGGCTTCAGGTGATTTGCACAGTTTTCTGCAGATAATTCCTGAATTTGTTCTGGGCAATGGTGGAAAGTGTGCACTGTGCAAAAATAAATAGCAGGGGAAACTGTGACAACAGCCCCCACCCTCTTTAGTCTGTCCAAAAGAAGTCCAAATTAACTCCTGGATTCAAAGGCATGGCAGGGCACAGATGAGAGGGAAGGGCTCCAATGTTTGCAGAGGACCACATGCTTACAGGGAAGCTGGTGCCGATGCCCAGTCCCAGCAAGGCAGCTTGGATGCTGAAGGCCTTCCCTCCTGGGGAAGGGCTGGCTCTGGGCTCCTGTCCTGGATCACAGGCAGAGGCGACCACCAACCTTCTCACTCCTACAGGTCTCTGCCAGCAGGGCTGCCTTGGCCTCCAGCTCACACGCTTGGCCGCTTGGCCACCAGCACCTGGGCTGAGACCAAGCACAGCAGGAGTAAAAGAAAGGCAAAACCCAGGGACTCTTACAGAGACACAGAAAGGCCCACAGGCTATGTCCTCAGCCTGGGAAGCCTCTTTTTCTCCCTCTCCTTCATGACAGTGCAGTTTCTGAGCCCACAACAAAGGACCGCTAGTATTAATATTGCTGACAGAAAGAGAGGCATTCAGAGGCAGCCATATTTCCACATATCCATCCAGGAAACAATTCACTGCCTCAGATCCCTCTTTTTTCAATAATATTGGATGATTATTTGGGATGATATAGAGGAAAAATAAAGGGAAATAAAAAAGTCCCCAAAAAAACACCCAGTCTTTTCCAAAATCTAACAGAGAGATAAAGGGTGAAATCCTAGCTTTGCTGATTTCTGTATGCTGTGCTTATTAGTTCAGCATGGAAAGGCTTTTAGCCCTCCTGCATCATTATAAAAGGGAATTTTTTTTAACCTGAGGTGTTTTGGGTTAGTTGGTATGTGTAAAAATGTCTCTTTTTCGAAGCCATTCCTGACCCAGGTGTTAAGGGTCTAAGATCTGCCCAGCTGCCTCATGATGGGTACTTTTCTTCCTTCAAACATCCTGCCAACTCCATGACCCTCAGCCAACAGCATGCTCAGCAGCAGAGCCAACACATCATGTTTGTCTTGGCAAAATGAGCCAGTCTGCATTAAAATGAGAGTCAATGGAAATCAAAAAGAACCAACAAAAGTCCCTTCCTTTATTTTTGCCTGAAAGATAAAATCTGCATGTTTTGATGCTCTCTGCCAGCCCACCAACTCCAGAAAGCACCTAGACATCCCCACTACAGAGTGGTGAGAAGCTTCAGGAACATTTCCTTCAGAAGCTATGACGATAAGAAGCTTTCTCTACCCAACAATTTCTACCCAACATGATTCTATTTTGATGAGGTGAATGATAGTCAATTCCCATTAACTCCCCCCTTCCAGAAGATAAATTTCTTCTGAAAATGTTTTTATTTTCTTCCTCAACTGAGGCTGGCAGAGCTGCGTGTGGATTTTTATGTATTAAGTTTCTTTTTTCTAGACTGGAAATGGGATTTTTTCACTGTATCCTTTCCCTCTGGAGCTCAGCCTTTTACTATCAATCCCAAATAATATCTCTTGACCGTGGTCAGCTCAGTCAGTCCTGCAAGCAAACTCATCAACTCTCTACAGGAAAACAAAATATTGGCACAAGCCTGTGTTTCTCTCGAGGCTTCCATGGGTGGACAGGTATTGTGGCACTTGATCACTCTGTGTTTCAGCATGCAATAAACCAAAACACAAATATTTTATATTGTAATATTATGCACACATTTTTAAGTCAATGCAAGTGCCTAATCAATTAAGCAAGCTTGCACACTGCTGTGGATAGCACCTCAAAATGTAGGCCTGCAGGCAGCCATACTGTACCCTTTTGCTCATGTGAAGCAACACTGTCTCTGGCAAGACAGAGAGCTCCCCTCTGGCAAATTTCTTCATGTGACAGAGGCCAGAGATTTTATGTGTTTTCTGGAAACAGCTATGGCAAACAGTCAATTCAGCTAAACAGTCTTGGCCACAGTACATCTGTGCTTAGTTTTGGCTTAGCAGAGCAGAATAACACATGCACTTCCCTCTCTGTCGCACTCCTAACCTAAGATGGTGAGAAAAATAGCTGAATTACAGAAGTACCTTCTGTACAGAAGTGTCCTGTGACAGTGCAAAATCTCCATGACTGGGTATTCCAGCCAAAATGAACTCACAGACCCACATGATTTCCTCATGAGATGACTTTGTGGGGAAGGTTTTTTTGGCTTAGTTCTTGCTGTTGTTGTTTTGTTGGCTCCTCAGATCAATACACTTACTGATCTCACTTCAGACATTTTTATAATCAAAAATATGAGAACAAGCAGAAGTGACAAAATTTCATGCAGGTCTCTGTCATATTTATAATCAGGGTTTCCTCCTCGGACCCTTCTCCTCCTGCTTCTGGAAGAGGCACCAGCACCCCGTGAAACAGCAGCACCATGCAGCCAGTGTCACTGCCACCACTGCTGACAGCAGTAATAGGGACATTTCTTTAGCTGTCTCAATGCCTTAAGAGCTCAGACCATATTTTCCAATGGGATTTAAAGGTCATCAGCATCACTTTTTTGTAGGCATATATCACTTGCTCCATAGTGCACCATGATCAAAAACTGCATGCCTGTATTAGCTTGGGCTTTAATCAGGTTAGGCAGCCCAGGTCCCTAAGCCAGGCTCTGCCCTCCTTAGCACAGTCCCACAAAATGCCCCAGAGATGTGCCCAGCAGACCCTGTACACCTCTGCGTGGTGGTGATTCTTGCCAAGAAGAGCAGAACAGCACGGCCAGTCCAGGCTTCAAGGCACGGCAGAAACACTGCTACAGGGCACTCTGCCCCAGCTGCTCAGCCTTGTCACACAGGTCCCAGCACCCGTGGAGCCATCCCTGATGTCTGCAGCACTGCAAAGCTGTGATCAAGGCTACAAACTCTCTGAGAGTTCACAGAATGCTCACAGAGTCTTTCAATGCTTCAGTTACCTGCTTTGACATCAGCTACACCAAATTTGCCAAATTTGCCATCCCTGACTGTGCAGACCATAGTAGATATAGATTGATTAGCTTGCACTGCATTCTTCACTTAAGTCAAATAATTAACACACCTCTCCATCACTTCCTGTCCTCTTTTATAAGCTTCTGTTAATAACATTTAGCCTCTTAACAAAACGACTAATGTTTCACAAAAACATTTTAGTTTTAGAAAACGTCTAAATTTTGATGGAAGCTCCTCATTCAATAGACTATTTAAGTCTTGGTTTCCAATTAATATTTTCCAGCATTTCTTTTCACTCTTGTTTTAATGGACTGTTTTTTCCTGCACTTACATTGGTTGGTTTGTCTTTGCCACTCCACAGCTTTTTAGAATTAAATATTTCTGACACTTAAATGGTTTCCTTTCCAAGAATGAAAGGGGTTCAGAAACAAATTTAAGCAGAAAATATAATTTTATCACCAAGACAAAAGAAGTCACTTTCCAAATTGCAGAGGCTCAGGCAATTCTAACCACCATTTACTGGACCAGCAGTGGCTGAGAGTGAGCAGTGGCCCCAGAATTTACATCTGCACCCTCGATTTGGAAGAAGAATTTGCTTCAATTCCCTACACTGACACTTTCAGCATGGCTGTGGGTGAAGTCCTGAAAGAATTTAAGGTATTTGGCTTTACAAAACAAAGACCCAAACAGCACTGTGTATCCAAATTTCCAAATGCCAGCAAGACAGTGAAAACATTTGAAGTTAAAGGGATAATCAGCCCAAGAAAATCGCAAGTTGTATAAACATGCAGCAATGCATGGCAACCTCAGCTGGTTGCCATGGTAAGCCACATGCACACACCAACATGGTGGGAGAGAGCTGGGTCATCTTCAGCCCAGAGCCACCTAATGCCACAGGCCAGCTCTGAAGTACCCAAAAGCATCTGCTCCCTGACTGTCAACCTGCTCAAGCTCCTGAGCATCTGCACATTTATATTACAGCAAATGTTAGCAAATAATCAAGAGTCACTGTTCATTTGTTAATCTAAGAGGGTGGAGCTGCATGGATTTTCTTTTTCCTGTCTTTAGTCATCTGGTTTTTAAGCAATTTTTACTGTCATGTTTCTGTTTCTCAGCTAATCTTAGAGCCAGTGACATAATTTCACTGAATTACTAATATTTCAAGCACATTTGTGTGGTTTGCACAGAGCTCAGTGACAGGATAAATCACATTCTGTATTGTTCTAACTTTCTTAAAATACCCCTTTATTTAAAAAAAAAAAAAAAAAAGTATTTCAAAAAAATTCATTCCTGGTATGCTTGCATCACCAAAAGCCAGTGCTCCTCCCCAGTTTCCCAGAGCAAAATGTGACCAGAGCACATATGGAATCAGAGGCCATGCATCACTGCTCTCCAAGTGGTGCAGGCTCTGTACAGCCACAGCGCTCCTCCAGCTCCCTGTGGCCTCGGCTCACGCTGGAGTAAGGCAGACCCGGACAGAGGGTGCACAGGTGATGTGCCTGCTGCCCTTCCCACACAGTCCTCTGCCAGCAGGGCTGGGCCCCGTGGGCTCCACTCTTCAGCAGCGTTCGAGGCTCAGTCTGCAACTGCAGCTCCTCCTGCTTCTGCAGCGGGGCACCCAACAGACCCTCAGCTGGCGCCCACCCTGAAGGGCGCCCGCTAACCCCAGTGCCCACCACGCTGCTCCCACCTTCCCACTGCCCATGAGCAGTGCAGCCAGCATCCCTCTCCCATGCAAGGCCGGTGTCCCTCTCCCAGGCTGTTAATTGGCTGGGATGAGCGTCATGCGGCTGGGTGCACACATGTGTCCCATAACCCAAACCATCTGCGAGCGTTTTAATTAACCCATCCCCAGCTCCTCTGTGCTGCCATTGAAAAGATCCCGCCCTAGCCCCAGCAGAGCCTCCCCCATGCAGCCCTGCAGCTCCCCTCCCCACCCAGGAATTCGCAACCACAACTGTACAGCGTGGGCCCCCCGGCCCTCCGCGGCCGCGCGGGAGCAGCCCTCAGCAGTCAGCGAGGAGAAGATGAAAAGGGTTCCCTCCATATGTGGCTGCTGATGCGGACCTACAGGGTAGGCTCCACGCACAATAGATAACAGGAGGCTCCTTCTCACAGCTGTTGGGCTGTAGGGTCTTCCACGTCACATCATACGTGCAGGCGTCAGACACCCCTCACATAAAAAATTACTACAGAAAAAAAATCCCCTCTGTGAAGCCACATGGATGCAGATCAACACAGAATTCAGCCTACTGCTGCTGAAAATTGCTGGAAAAATGCAGCCATGTCAAGCCCCATGTTCTCCTTACTCTCCAGGGACGTGACTTTGCTCTCTGACTGTTTTTATATTGCAATGAAGTGTTCAGTGGAAGTACTCAAATTCAATGAAGTTGCTCTGGAGGCTGAAGAGAGATCCAAAGTCACCAGGGCCTAACCAAGATCAGGCTCTAGATGAAGGAATTTAGGCACTGTAAATGTGACAAGGCTCACAAGCAATACTGTCAGCGAACAGGAACTTTGCACTGACATGACAAACATGCTAGGTTTGCAGCTGGTCTAAACGAGAGCAGCTTATTAAGGAAGAATTTGATGTTGCCCATCCAGAGGCAGGACACCCTCACTGGAGGGTCTGTTCCTTTGTTGTCACCATGATCATGGTATTTATAAATTTAACAGAGGTGGTAGTGCAAAGTAACGGCAGAAAGCAAAACGTCACAAGTTTAAAAAAAGGTGCTCATTTTCACTAACTATTGCAAACTAGCTTTAATCATGTGAAACTCATGCCATCATCAACACTGTGCTTTCTCCAGTTGTCTGGGGGGGTTATTCTGGGAAACTTTTCTATTGCACCTTCCACTGAGCTCTCTCAGAATAGCTTTATGTATGAGATCAGCAGTTTCCCCATTCTATAGGCAGATCAATTGCACAGAGCAGTGAAAACACTCTTGCTTAGGATGGAATATTGACAGAGTTGTACTGTTGTGTACAGTTCACCACAGTCCCAGCCTAAGATTTGAAAAAAAAAACTGGCTTAGACCTATTTGTTCACAAGTAGGGTTTTCCCGCAGGTTTCATAGGATGGAAATTGCACAATCTCTCCACTGGCACCAGAGATCACTGATACCCACAAAGCAAGAAGGGAAATTTTCTAACAAACAAAGCTGGGATGTCAGTTTGTCTGGATTTTGTTTGAAGTCCAGCCCTCCAACTACGATCCTGCAGTATCCATACAACTGTGCTGCATCAGGGCTTCAGATACTTAAGGAGTGCCAAACATGGGTCTGTGCTGTAAAGTTCAGTGAACTCCAGTGCTATTTCATCTCTCCCTGCCTGCAGTGAAGCAGGATCAGACCATAAGGGTCAGACTCCCTACCCCAGACTGTGAATAAGAGCAGCATTGGGGCCAAGAAAGTGCTCTTGCTCTTTCAACAATTCAAGTAAAATCACAGTTCCATTCACTTGTTCACCGAAAGCCTCTTATGACAGAAATGCCTACATTTTTCACTGGATGGAGAGCAAACAGCTCACCTGTGTACTGGTGTGGAAGATGGTCCCCACCAAAAAAGTGGCTTTGATCCCTGAACAAAACCTTAGACTGCTGAGGGCAGGGTAGGTAGGAAAGTTCATTCCTCAGTGTGCTCAGCCTCTTCTGAACCATTCTACAGCTCATCTTGCAGTCCAGTTGGGCTCATTTTGCAGTCCAGTTGGTCCTTTGAATCCAAAGACATTTCATAAGACATATTTCAACATCCCTTCCCAAAATCAGTGGCAGCAGCACATTGGTCTCATGCTAAATAAGGTATAAACATTGCCCTCAAGGAATCAAGTCCTTAGGTTCCTGTCTGATAAACACAGGATACATTTTTAAGATCAACATTCCCAGTCATCCAGCACCTGAGTTTTTGGAGCATCTCATTTCTCTCCAGTGAGATTTCCAGATGGACTCAGAAGCTTTGAGTGGAGCTGGAGGGTTTTGGAAAACAAATTAATTTTTGTGCTGCCACCTCACTCACTTTGGCTTTCTGGGCTGTGAATGCAGCCCAGAAAAGAAAACTGTGCAGTGCTGTCAAAAATGCTTCTGATTCATAACCTCTGACAAAAGCACAAGTAGAGCAGCATCATGAATTGCATAGCTCATTGGCCACTGGGGAGGGTTCATTGGCCTGCTAATCTGAACTGTCTGATCCTAAACTTCCACTTCCCACTGCATTCAAATGCACTGCTGAGTTATTTGACTCCAGCATAGATCCAGGGATGTTTTTCTTGTCTTATAGTTTTGTACTGACTGAGCTAACCCACAAGATAATAATTAAGGCAAAGAACTTGGCGGGATCATAACAAGGATTAAACATTTCTATGATTCATTAAAATATTCCCAGTGCCACTGGCTGGGATAAAAATGTATAAGGATTGTGTTAAAATTATAACACCAAGCTTCAGCCTAGAAATCTCCATTAAAAGAATCCCTGGAGATGCTGCTTGAGGATACCAGAGCTGCACTCACTGAAGTGCCTGTTTCATAGGAAATCCAACCTGAAATCCCATTGACTGCCACATCCTTGCAGTCAGGCCCATCCAGAAGCAGCAGGCTCTTGGGGCAAGATTAGGAACACCCAAATAACCCACTGCAATATAAGCACAGCTTCAACTGATTGTGCAACAAACCTGCACCAGCTGAAGATGCAGTGCTTTAAGCAAGAAGCTTTGTTGCTGGTGTTGCTTTGTTGCTGCTGCTCAGTAGTAAAGTGACCAAAACTGAAGAGGAAGAAAAGGAGGACAGGGCAGACATGATTTGCGAAAAACAAAGGAAGAAAAAAGAAAAAAAAAAAAAGGACGAGGTAGACATTGTGCCGTTTTAGCCAGTGAGATTTGAATACTTGATCAAATATGGACAACAGCAATGTGGATTGCTCCATCATCTTAAAGGCTACAAATCCACATCTGTTTCCTGCTGGGAGAGTGCACACATTTCCAGGCTGCAGCAGGTTCAAGGGAAAAGGTATTCTCAGTCCCCTGCTGACTCTGCTTGCTTGCTCTGAATACCTGTTCAGGGCTAGGTTGTAAATATTTGTCTCTGGGTACATATCATCACTTCTGAACTGGAAGTCTTTCTTGTTTGTCCCATTGCTGGGGAGCATTTCAATGTGCTATGCAGAGTGGGACTGCCCCATGTGGGAAAGTCACCTTCAGCTATTCAATATCAGATGGAGTGTCTTTGGAAGACAAACAAAAAGTACAATTATTTACCCAGACCTAGTCTTTGGTGTCGTCAGCATGCAGGAAAGGGCAGGGATACTGAGAAATCTCCACAAACATCTCAGCTTGCAGGAGCATGCCTGCTATTACAACCTCTGCTGAGTAGTTGCATATTTTCTCCTACAGCCACATGAACCACGCTGGTGAGGAGAGTGTTGAACACAGACTCGCACTTCATCCTAGATTGTGAGGATGATGAGACCCAGGAAGAATAACCTGTGCTGGGACTACAGTCTGTCAGGTGCCAAGATGTACTGAAGAAAGCATGTGGGTGTAATTTTCACATCCTCACCTTGCAAGGCACAGATAGGATGGGTTGGGCCCTGAAGACCATATTTTTGCTCAGGACATGTACTCGTACACCAGCATCAGTAATTTTGCACAGAGAAGGATGGCACGTACAAAATCTGAAACTGAACATTCAGTAAAAAAGAGCTTTAAGTCAGATGGACAGGTTTGCCCAGAACCAAGTGCTCTTTGGTTTTTTTCCAAGGAAAAAATCATACTTCTCAACATGGCAAAAGGATGTAGACTCATCCTGCTGATGCTTGGGGGTATTACAGTTGCAGTTGTCGCACAGCAGAGAGCAGCAGCACTGCCCAGAGTATTTATCTATTTTTTTAGTTCAGTTTCCCAAAGAGGTAGTGCTGCAGTATCACTCTCGTGTGTGTCTCTTCACCTGTCTATCTGCACTCAGCTGTGCTTCTCCCTCACCAGTAACATTTGAACCTGTGGACCAATTTCAAAACAAATTGACAGACAATAGGAGGTCTTCAAGGTATTAAATTCCAACACATTTTATGACATTTGGCAGCTGGCTAGAGGAGAAAAACCCAATTAGTGGCCCTGTGGAGGTGAAGGCTGCAATGTGAATGTGACCCTTATTAGGCAGTGAAGATCCACCTGGGAAAGAGATATTATGAATGTCGACAGAGGGAAAAACAGATCAGCACCTACATCTTATTCAATACCAAACAATCCAATGCAAGCCCCACATAATGTTCCAGGAAACTGGCTACTTCAGCTCTGCTGCTCAAAGGATACATCCATGACCTTCAGCTGGGGCACTTGCAGCCTCCTTACACACAGGCAGAGATAGAACTGAGGAGGAGGAAAGAATCAGTAAGGTGTTAGGCAAAGGGAAAAGCCTTCTTCCAACAGCTGCTGAATGCCTCCCCTGATCATCTCTTCCAGCCATTTCACTGATCCCTCTCAACCCTTCTTTTCCATCTGTCCTGAGCATCCCATGGATCCTTTCATACTTTTCATTTCCCCATCTTTTTCATTTTCCCTAACCAAGGCTCCAAATAATCCCCAAACAGCCAAAGGTCTTCACTGTTGTACCTGAGGTCTCTGCCCTCTCTCTTTCTCAGGAATGCCCTTTGCTGTAGCCACAAACTAAATGTATAATTTTCAGGAAAGTTTGCCCTCATTTTTGGAGCAGCAGAATTAATTTTGCCGGCACTGCTGAGAAACCTTGAGCCAGCTCTAGAGCCACGGCACAATGAAACAGACAAGGACATTACATTTACGAATTGGGCCTGTCCTCAGGGACAAATTCATCCTTCTTATAACCTCCCTGAAGTCACAATAGAGAAAACATAGCCCTAATTAATCCAGCCTGCTTGCATTACAAGAGATAACACGGCCTACAGAAAAGCATCTGACTCGAAGAAGCAGGAGGGTCATGGTCTTACATGACCTTGTAACTGACTTGATCACTGCTGTTGAGTACATTCTTTAGCTGCATTTGTAAACTCAAATTGTAGGACTTATGCTTCAGGGTCTGGATTCTCAGCTCGGATGGGCAACCATGTGCAGGCTACACTTTTGCAGCTAAAGCTATGTGAATTCACAGTGGCTTCACTGGTTTGCTGCTGAGGAGAGGAAAGAACTTACATTGAAAGGCACTGAGTGAACTGCAGGTTCACAGTAACACAGATGTCCTCCAAAGGTCTCCTTGGCTGTCCTTCAGCTCTTATCCTGTGTTCTTCCTCGGGAAAACTGCTTCCTTGTTATAAATCATGCAGATCTCCAGCCCTGCCCTCTATGCTCCTGTTCCAGCTTTTCCCCTCCCTTCCCATTCCTCAAACAAAATGTTACCAGAAACATTAAAAACCATTGAAAAACATAATTTACCTTTTTAAATGAGAGGAATATAATTGAGTTCTGTAAGGACAAGAACAACAAGGGAAGGCAAGAGAGGAGCCGCACAGGAAATTATTTGGATTCTCCCTCCCCTGATCACTGCATAAATATTTAACTGAGTGGCTTTTGCAATATACATTTATCTTATAGGAAAGTTCTGATAAGTGGCTGGACAGATCTATAGGTAATTGATCTCAGATATGTTTATATCTACTTAAGTCTGCATCTAGTTAATTAAGGAGTAAAATATTTGAAAACTCTGCAAATTGTGCAAAGAATTCACATCTGGCTCGCAAAGCAACTCTGACGTGCCGCCAGTGAGTGCTCTGTTCAGAAACTTTTGAGAATTTCACATACTGATGTGTATGTAACCCAGGAGAACCCAGTGGCTCATGATAGCTATCACAGGATGAAACTGCAAGGATTTCAAAGAACCTTTCTCAGAGGGTCCTAGCAAGCTCTGGGACACAATTGCAGTAGTGATGTTCCTGAAGTGAACAGAGAATCTTGCATCACTCAATTGAGAATGCTCCAAGAAAATCTTGCTGTAACTACACAACTCTCATGTACCTACCAGCTGCCTCCATTTGGAAAAGACAATCTTCATTTTCTAAAAGCAAAATATGAAAATATATCCAGTCTGTCCCTCCAGAATTCTTTCCCCTTGCATATGGGTTTTCCTGAAGCTGCAACACAGGCCTCTGATGATCTCTCCAACTGTCTCCATCACGAGATGTCAGATGTCGGCATTCACAACAGCACAGGCTTCTAGACATAGACTTACAGCACTGCTTCAGTTGATTGACTTTAAAGTCAAACACACATGGTTACAGACTAAAGATTTGGTGGAGGTGTCTGATACAAATAAGCATCCTGGAAAGACACAGATGTCTCCAAAGAACTAACCTGGAAATCTCATAAGGACAGGCTCCACAGCCCTTCTGTGGTTTGTGAAGGCCAGTGTGTTTACTCAGGCTATTAAAAGAGAGTCTTAAATCAATTTTTCACTAATATGATCCCAGTTATTTCACTGGGGTTATTCTTGAGTAATGATTCAAGGGTATGCCAAGGAGGAGTGGATTAGACTCTCTTAATTTCCTCTTGGCAAAAAGCAGTAACAAAGAAAACCAACTACCCACATTTTCAGAGCTTTAAATACTTCTTTGTGACATTCAGTTCTGAAAGCAAACAAAGTTTGGGAACAAGCTTTTTTCTTCTTAGCCATTTCTAATTCCCCTTCTCATTGCCATCCCTTAGTTTTCTGAGCAACTACCTCCCACTTTCTGTCAATCCCTCGCCATTTCTCTACCCTGCCTGACCAGTTTGCTCCTGTTTTGGCCCTGGGCTGTTTGATGTATGCCATGCCCCAGAGATATTGTCGTGGTTTAGTCATCATTTCCCCATGTATCAAGCTTTGGCACCCATCCAGGAAGCAGTAATGTCACCATATGGAGTGGCGGGCTAATCACAGGCCAAAAGTGCCGTATGTTGTAACTGAGGACTTCGAAGGGCCAAATGCACAAACATATCCAGGCTCCAAGGACAGATCACATGGCAGATGCTGGTACCTAAGACAAGCCTGGGGCAGACTTAAGGTCCCAACCTCCAAAGCCATCCTCTTCATCTGACATCCAACTCTAAAGACACTCCTTCGTTTGACATGACATTTCCTTTTGCACATTCCTCACAGCAGATTTTTCTGTCCACACATGGCAAAGCCATCCTGTCTGAATTGCCCCTGAAGCTCTGACAAAGGTCCACTAGGATGAGGATTCCCACCTTGCTTGGGAGTCTCAGTTTGGGTAGAGGTGGAAAGGCTCTCAGGACAAGTTGCTTTCTCAAATAGCATTAAATTAATCACAAAACATTAATCTCAAGTAGGTCACAGCTACATTTACTCAGAAACTTGTGCCAAGAAGTTCCTACAATTAAATAAAAATCCAGTGACTTCCATCCAATTGTACTAGTGATTTTAAACCCTCCAATAGTTAGAATCTAGTTCCTTCACCTAAACAAGAGACCTAATCGCCTGGCTGTAATATGAAAAGGGAGCTGAAGTATCCTTTGCATTTTGTAAGAAGATTGGGGGATGATTTAGGTCTTCCATAGTACAGGAAAAGGCAGACACCCTTAGCCAAAGGGTTTTTCCCTATCCACACCCTGAGCTGACCACAGACGGTGTATCTCAGATAAGAAGTCACTTATGCCAAGCTAACATGGTCTTGACTTTTAGCAGGACCTTATTATAAGCCCTCTAATATGCACAGGGCAAACTTTAACCTTTCTGGTCTTTTCAAGTCTAAAGATCTCGATATATGAATAGAATGGATGGCACACACTAACCTTTATTCTTTTGCTGGACAATTTGCAATGAATAAAAAATAGAAACGAGGATTGGTTGGTAAATATTAGCAAGAACAGAAAACAAACAAGGATACTTTTCTCTGGATATTTCCAATGAACAAAGCTGATCTTTCTCATTTGCAATGAGGGTGGTATTTAATCTCAAACTGGACTTGTACATTCTGGCATTTACTGTACAATACTGGGGAAGATGAAGGGCCGAGAGATGGGAGACTGTTGATGTTGAATGATCACATATTGACAGCATGGCATTGTTGTGCTTGGGGAGGGGCAGAATTATGGACCCACCACTGGCACTGCCAGGCCTGGCCTGCTTTCTGGCCTCCCAAAAACTGCCAGCAGTGTGGTGGAACTATCATTTGACTGCACACAAGATTCTCACAAGTGGCTAGTGCTTCAGCACCATCTCTTCAGATGATTGCAAATGGATCCATGCTCCTCTGAGATGCAATAAAAGCACAGACTGGCAGGGAATTATGAGAATCCCTTTTGCTCTGACACTCTGTCATTCACTCTGTACCCCAGGGCTGACTGAGGGAAACATCTTTATACCAGCTACAGAACTAGGAGACTTGCAGCACTGTAAGCCCTAGGTGTTTGTACCTCATTATGGACCTAAACAAGGGCTAGCCTCATTTCTTATTTTACTGTAACCTAGCAAAAATATATCTCCAGCAGCCTGCAGGTTGTCCCAGCCTGCACTGGTCTCCCCAGCCAAGCCCCACTGCCAAGGTGCCCCATGGTCACACTGTGCACCTTGGGAAACCTGCGTCTGCTGGCCTTGGCAGTGTCGATGGGCAGGAAAACCTCCAGTTAAACCTTCCTCCAGCATTGCATGCTGTGCTGGTGTCATGGACTCTGTACCAGCTTCCCTCACCTACAAAACTGTGTGATAGGATGTGGCTGCATTCAGGCTATGGCTGTAACCAGTGTTGAGACGATATAAAAGGTGTCCTTTACACCCTCTCAAGACAATATTCCTCAAAATAAATCCCCCATTCCAATCACTAGATTTCTTGTTTTGTTACCTTCCAAGGAAAACAAAACAATTCTACCCCAATTCCTAACCATAATTTTCAAGTGAAATTATTAAAATAGTTTCTGTTAGCTCTTTTATAGGAAGATTAAGTTTAAATTTTTTTGGAAAATCACACACTCTCTTCAAAGCTGTCAGTCTTTGGCTGTAATTTGTGGCAGAGCACGTGATATTCTCTAAGATAACAAACTGTAACACCAGTGGGACTGAATTGAAATTTATTAGTTTCACAGCCATGTATATAACCACCTCTAGGTCGTGGAATTCTCAATACATGCATATGTTGAATGGTATGTACATACAGCAGCCAGGGATAGGAATTAACAACCTTTCAGAGAGCAGAGAGTGATTTCTATGTATCTCTATGATCTTCAGAAAGGAAGCCCTGGGCGGAGATTTAATCACATGTCATTGTCTGTTATGCATTCATAAAAAGATGAATAATTATGGCAATTCAAGGAAACCTCTCATCAACTGAGAGGAAAAGACTATTTTTCTGAAGCATACAAATTCAGTCTTTTATGACAAAATGACTACTTAAGACTTAAAACTCTAATCATTACCATTTACTTCCTAAAATATCCACCTCCCTTTATCTGCACATTGAACTGAAAACACAAATCTCTCGAAATATCTCTGGTCTCTAGAGGGTTGAATGTATTTTTTTCCTTTCCCAATTCTGCAGCCAGGTAGAGGGGTCAGCATTTCTTCTCTCTTGGTGTCAAGCAAGTCACCCTGGGCACAACATAACCCTGCAGGAGCTGATCAGTTCCTGCCTGGGGTGCTGGCACAGGGGCAGCCGTGAGGTGTCCCCACACCCCTTCCTGCAGGGCCATACAAATAAGCCCCCACCACACCCTGTCGTCAGGAAGGTGGTGCTAATGGGAGATGGTTTGAAGGTTTAATATAGCCTCTGCAACACCTTTCAGAAGAGGAAAGGGGTGCCCAGCTTACCACAGCTGAAAAAACAAAGAAAGGAGGGAGAAAAAAATAAGCTATTTCCTCTAAGTTCGTAATTTTTATTGCACTTGCCAGCCACAAGCAAAGGGTGCCCTGTCAGAGGGTGGGAGGGGAGCAGTGATTCAGCTCGGTGCTGCTGGGACTTGGTGCACTAGGGGAACTCAAGGCTCTGGGCTCAGGACCATTTCTACAGTCCTTACTCATGAGAACCACTTTGACAGGACATAACCAAGCTTGGCCAGGCATCCCGATAGCTTCAGAAGGGAGCTGGCAAGGCTGGCAGCCCTGCCTCTGAGATCTGCAGCCTGAGGACAGTCTCACCCTGTGTTTTCCCAATTTTTTCTGCCTCTTCTTCCATACTCTACATCATGGAGCATGGGGTATCTGCACATCTCTTTTGCCACTGAAGTAGCTGGATCCCTTAGAGACAGGACAGCTAAGGAAGCTGTGGGGAAGTGGATGTCAGTGCCTGTGGCTCTGTGTGGGGCTGTCTGAGTGCCAACACTTTGCTTTTAATCCCTCTCCTGTGGCACAAAGCAGAGCAGTGTCAGTGTATATCCAGATTGCATCCAGCAGCAAAGAATGGCCAATGGCATCAATGACCTGTTCCTCTGGGGAATCTGCTACCCAGGGATGTCTCTTCTGTGCCCAGACAAATTCTCAAGCAGCAGGTTAAATGGGTTTACTGATCAACTGCACTGTACTGCAGAGCAGAGACCACGGAGCAGGGACTGGGGCTCCCCCTCCCCTGTGTCTGATGAAGCCCTACAGAAGCTCTCAGCTGCACTGGGGGGTGACAGCAAACTGCTGTGCCACACAGCCCATTACACACACTGTACAGTGAACACCTTCTTCCTCTGTGAAGTCAAACACAAAAGACCCTCAATTACTCTCTGGTTTTGGGAAAAAATACATTGAAATCATGGTACTGGCAAGCGAAGCTGCATCAGGCAGTATTAAAGCTTTAGCAGCCTTTTGCTACACTAAGGACCCCCTCACTCTGTGCAGAGCAGGCAACCAACACAGCCCCCAGAACCACGGTGCACCTTGGCGTGGAGAAACAGCAATGTCCAAGCAAGCTCCCTCCTCTTGCTCCTGTGAAGCTCTGCTTTGTTTTGCAGGGAGTTGCCATTCCCAATCTGCTCCAGCCATGGCCAAGCAAGCCCAGTTGAGCCTCCCCAGCTGAACTTCTGGTTCAACACTTCCTTCAGGAGTTTGTGCTGTCAGGTTGGAAGGGTGGGCTCAGGAGGATATGGGTGGGACGCAGTGGCAGCAAGGAAACCCTTGTTCACAGCTCATTCGGGGAGGAAACGGGCACTGATCCCAAGGAAATTGTTTTGTGTTCCTGAGCAGCCGCGGGGGGGGGGAAGGTGGCGGCACTGGCCGGGCCTTTCCCGCTGCAGCAAAAGGCCAGTGCTGCAGCGGTGCTCCAGCACGGACACGGACACAGGGATCCAGCTCTTCGTGCCCAGCTGCAGTGGCCAGTGTGCCCCCCCAGGGACCCGGGGACAGCAGCCCGCTCAGGCTCCATGGTGGCAAGTGTTAACTGCTCGCCCCACCCGAGTTTCAGCACAAGGGGTAACCACAGCCAGCCCTTCGCTGCTCTCAGCGTCTCCCAGAGGCACTGCCACACACACCAAAGCAGGAGGGAAAAAGGAGACCTGCCCTCTGTAAAAACTACCCAGCTGGACATGCTGGCTCCCATCCCTTCTTCCCCCACCGCTCTGTCCTTGCCCCTCCATGGAGGTGACTTGGCCACGCTCTTGGAACTGACCCAGAGACGTCACAGACACTCCATGCAAGCCTGAAGGCACAGCCATCTCTCGGAGTTCCTCCTGGAAATAAGCAGAGGCATATATTGTCCCTTGCGGTCTGGACCAGGCTGCAGAGGGGCCCCGTGACTCGCTCCAGGGGGCATTAAACATAACCTGCAAGCCCACAGTGTGGAGCAGGGAACAGGGCGGGAGCTCTCAAGGAAATACTTTGCTGAAAACAAAACTTTCAAAGCCTTTCAACAGCAGAGCACCGAAAATAGACTTCAGACTCCAAGGGAGGGGGAATTGGAAAAGGTTAGAAGCAGGGGAGAGAGAGAAAGAGGGTAAGATCAAACGATCGACGACAACCCTGGGGAAAAGGGGGGCACAGAGGTTGCCAAAGATTTTTTAAGTCCATTTCCTGCAGGAGCTGGAGACAAGAAGGGTCAGTTTATTGCAGTTTGGCCCGAGCAGAGAGCTCTGCAAGAGGCTCTTCAGGCTCACTCCAAACACAGCCATTCATTACCCACTGCTGCATCCTTCAAAACAGGAAGCGTTGCCAGAGCATTAATTTATCTCTTAATCGCCGTCCTTTTGTTGCTGTGAAAAATGTTTAGTCATAGATTTAATTCCTCTCACTCCACCCCCCTACATCCCGACCACCTCTGATCACAAACACCATGAAGAGACAGGGCTTGATGGCTTTTCTGATGGTTTTACTACAATTTAACTTTCAGAAGATCAGCTAACTTGCTCACACATTCTATTGAAGAATCCTGCATAGCAACAAGAGAGCTGCCTCTGGCTCAAAGTGGGAGTATAGTTCTTTGGGATTTTGCCTTGTCATTATTATTTCTCGCTCTTGTTATTGTCTCCAGTCCATCCTCCCCAGCCCCAATTTACTTTAAACAGATGTCTTATTTGTTCATAGCATGCTGAGGATTTGCCCTGGCAGAGAGATCTTTTTTTGTATTTTGTTTTGCCTTTTTTTCCCTTAAATCTGTTTTAAATTTTGAGAAGAGCCCATGAAACAATAGCAGATGTGTTGTAGCTACAATTAATTGGATAATTAACTTAATTCATGTATTGCATTTTAGGTTTGTGTTTCTTATGCAAAAGAGTGTGTGTGCTAGAAGCTGGGGTGGGCATGAGCAGTGGGGAGGAAGAGAAATGCTTGTTGGGCAGGTACATTGGGGGGGCCCAGCCATGGGTCCCCCAGCCCAGGGCATGAGCAGTGGGGAGGAGGCAGTGCGAGGAAGGGGCCACATGTTTCAGCAGCGGCCAAGTGACTACAGATGCAGCCAGTGGTGAACACAGGAGTCTGCGACAATTCCCTGGGGGTATGTCCCATCAGGCATGCGCATAGAGGACTGTGGGGTGTATGGATAAGGTCTGGGAGACAGGGATTCACATCCCTTAGGACAGACTAAGCCTCCAAGGCACTTCTTGAAGGAAATCAGAGGGATGCATGGACAACCAGTCCATACCATCGGGGCCATTGGGATATACCTGGGATGGAACCACTCCTCACCAGCCCTGGGCCAGCTCAGCATCTGGCTGCCCCATATTCAGGGCTCATGTCCCAACCAACCTGAGCCACAGCCAGGGCAGACAGGACCCTTCTGCCTTCATGTGCCCCACCAAACACCCCCACATCTCCTCTGAAGCCATTTGTCAGTGCATGTCTGCCCTGTGGTGAACAGCCTCAAACCTCGGTGACCTCTCAGCTGTGCGCTGTCTGCAGAGCCCAGGATGCCAGCGCTGCCACCCAGGCAGGCCAGCCATCCTTAGACGTGATTATTGTTCCTTGGTATGGAGCCCCGCCAGGCGACACAGTTCCGGCTGGGCTGCACGCCTGCCCAGTGGGAGGGTCAGGATCTGGCCCTGAGTGTTAACAGCCCTCCATGTCTTCTACTTAAAACTTTTTCAAAGTCCTCCCGTGGCTATTTCATGTTGGTCCTGGCTGCTGTCATCCTTCATGTGTAAATGCTCCCAGTGTCTTCTGAGGCAGCTGGGTCTCCAAGCCACCAGGGTGTATTCTGCAGCCCCAAAAATATCCTTTGTGACTTAGCCGGCACTCACCCTCCAGGGGACTCAAAATATGTCACAAATACTAAGCTCTCAAGACAGGTACAATGCCCACAGCCATTCAGAGCAGACTTCTGGCTGCAGCCCTGGTGAATTTTCTTCTGTTGGCTTTTGCATGGGACTCGAGAGCAGAGGCTGCGAAGCGGTGCCAAAGCAACGTGGGGCCCAGTTCTAGTTCTAGCTTGGAGCAGCTCAATGACACAAGGAAGAACAAGGCTGGTGGACTGCAAGGCAAATTTGGACTGGATCCTGCAGCAAGCAAGGCGGGCAGACAGCATCCACCCAGAGCTCTCTGTCTTCCCAAGGCTGCCCATGCTGTGCTCAGAGCAAGACCAAGACTTTGGCTCTTATTTACAAGAGCCTAAGTGAGACTTGAGGTTACTAACTACCCTGCAAGCACTTTTGAAACAGCATTGTCCTTAGGAAACTTCACATCATTGGTAGAAACATCTGTCTTTTATACACTACGGCTTACAGCTATCAGAAGAACAACTGCAACAACGAAGAGCCATTTTTTATGTTAAAATAGATATTTTTTCTATAAAATTGGCAGTAAAAATGCATCCCAGCAAGTTGTTCACAAAAACAGAACAAAAAACCCCTCAAAGTGCTCAGATGAGAACAAATGATATTGCTAATTGCAGGGTACAATGCCAGATATTGGCATTTAACTCTAACTATGCTAAATGCAAATGTCAGCTGGAATGACACAGTCCGGCTTCATCACCCAAGGCATGATTTCCAAGCCAGGCTTAGACGGATCCAAATTTCCTACATTTTTTTCTTTTCTTCTCCTGTGGCAGCAGATGAGTGCAGAGAATGGAACTATTTAGCCTTCAAAAAGGCTGGGAATGGGAACCCACAGCAGTCCTGGTTCATGCTTGACTAACAAATTACGGTAAAAACACAACATCACTAGCAGGGCTATTGGAGAGAATTATACCCAGAAGAAGTCCTCAGAAGAGGCTAAAAAGAAAATCCTGTTTAAACTAAAAGGGAAAATGTTATTCAGTGCAGTGTTTTTCTACTTCTTTCCTTCTGGGTTCTTTTTTTTTTCCCTACCATATTCAGTTTCTGTTCTTCTTTTCTCTTAATTTGGAGGCTGCAAAGTTGCCAATTATTCTTTTATTCCTTTTTTTTTTTTTTCTTTTTTTTTACCCCTACTATGCCAGCAATATTTGGCACTTTTTTGGGATGCAGAGCACCTGGATCAATGGGATTAATGAATATTAGCTGAATTAAGAACAGGAAGAAAGAGGCATTTAGCCTTTGTGGTGGAGGACAGAGCTCAAACTTGCCGTGCACCTCAGTGAAATAGCTATACCAGTGAACCAAGTAGCCTGTAAGGCTCAAGAGCCAGAAGCAATTAAGAACCCCAATGCTTTAATGTATTGTTATTGAACATTATGATTTCTAAGGCAGCTGCAACAGCCAGGGTGGGAGAGAGAGAAGCTGAGACATGATTTATGGATACTTTGGGCTCATATTACTGGCATCATTAATCACAACTGCTGATAAATTAATCCACCTGCTAATTTGTGTGCAAGATGCTCAACTGAAAGTAGAGGAAATACCAGTGTTTCACATAAGGTGCTCTTACAGCTCACCACAAAGTGCTGGGTTTGAATCTTAAGCAACCTGGTAGTTTCTCCTGACAAACCAGCCTCTGATCACAATCAGCGAGGACAATCCAGAAAGTGGCTGCTGTCGTAAAGGGGGTCCCAGGACATGAAACCAAGGAAAAGGATGGAGCCAAGCACAGTTTAGCACTATGGTGGCTAATCAAAAACTCACCTCTGACCCAGGCTGAATCCTGCACTCCAAACAACCACGTTTGAACCTTTTCCAAACCAGCTTCCTCCAAATCTCTGAAGGACATTCCTTGCATTTTAATGAAGGCCACAAGTTTTCATTTCTCAAGTACTCAGAGACAGAATGAAATGACCACATATGGAGAGGATAAAAAAAGCAGTTGCTTAGCTGTGGTGAATTTCTAATGATGAATATAGACAAAATGAGAATTTAGTTAATTCACAGATATATGTATCATACATATAATATATATGTGATAAAACTCCAAGAGAGGAGCTTGAAATGGTTCTGAGAAAACTTTTCAAACCACATTTTGTTCATAAAGACTATTTTATATTATTTTTAAACATTTTAGTGGCTCTTCCTGACCTCTAGAAAATCACTGTTGGAATAGATAAATTCTCAAGCTTCATAAACAGGAGGAAATAAAAAGTGATTAGAATATGTTGATTTCAAATAAAAACAAACTTTCCAATGCATCCTTACATGCTTATTTTTCAGTTAATTTTTTAGCCTATGCAGAACACCTGAAACTGTGGTTTAAAAATTCCTTGAGCTATAGCACTGAGAAAGAAATTGTCCTTTTACCTAAAGCTTTCAGTGGTTTCACACCTTAAGCTTATGGCTAATTCAGGGATCATTTTCATCCATCCTAAAATTCAGAATGAAAAAGTGCTATGTGTAGAGAGACAGACAGAAGCACCTATTCTGACAGGTTGATTTGCAAAAATAATGGTGGCTGTTTGAAAATGATCAGACTTTTGTGATTGCTAGAAGCAGTTCCATTAGGAATGCATTAGCAGGCAGAGTGCAGCTGAGGTGGTCAAAGGTGCATCATAAATGCAATTTATCGTATCAATATCACTTTCACATATAGGATGTCTAATGTTTGTATACCTGTGGGTTGTCTGGGTATGTGTGTGAGGTGCAGAGAAGCAATTCTAGCTCTGCTTTGGTTTAGTCCTATACAGGTATTAAAATTGCTAGTTCTGTAATTGGAAAGTGTAATATGTCTAGTTCACATAACTGAAAGCAGAAGTAGATGTGGCATTTACTTTGAAATGTAAACTCCATTGGGTGAGTGCCATAACTTCTATGGTATAATTTTGTATTTCAAACCCATAGGTTGCAAGTTGTTATATATAGAGACAGATGGATAGATAATTCAATCAATTGATCAAATTATCAATCTTTTTCTTTCTTTCTTTTTTATCGTCCAGAAAGCCAGAATGCTTTTTCTCAAATATTTTCCACTCACTGATGCCCTCCCTCTTGAGTACATGTCAGTGAATTGAGTCTGGTATTTCCTCAATTAAGATATCTAAAGTGAAAGCAGAGACAACGCTGCTCCCACTCCCTAATTTTGACTCTGCCAGCCCAACCTTTTCCCATACACTATTCCCTGTGTACTGTGTACTCTGGTACCACGGTGTACTGCAGTGGTACCAGAATTTCCAGCATGGTGAAGAGGAGATGAAGCTCCTTGCTAGTCAGCTATCCTACACTCAGGCCTGCAAACAACCAGGTGCNCTTTTCCCATACACTATTCCCTGTCTACTGTGTACTCTGGTACCACTGTGTACTGCATTGTATTTGTGTGCTTGCTTGGGAGTGAAATCACCTTACCTTTTCAGGGGAGTATGGTTGCTCAGACTTTGCCGTATCCCTTTCTCTGGCTGTGATGCAGTGAGAGTAACACAGCAGTGTAAGGAGGCAAGGCCCTTCCATGAGGACGGGATTTACCCAGGAACCCCTCTCTAATGCGAAATCTTTGTCTGTCATCATTGCCAGTTAAATATTCATTCCTGTTTTCCATCAGTAAGTGAGAGAAGCATGAGGTTTCCTTTGAGCTCTGGGACAAAAGAGTCATGGAAATTGTCAACACAAGGCAAGAACAGTTTTAAGAACAGGCCAGGTCTCAGCAATCTAAAATGCCAATTTTCTTTCCCCCTTCTCCTCTTCCCTTGCAAACTCTCTGCCATCCCATTTTATCAACTGCATGCAGCCCTGGGCTGTGATGGCCTTGCTGGGCTCTGCAGGGACAGTTACCACATGCCTGGAAAACCCTTTCCAGGTTCCCAGGACCTCAGCAGTTCTTTTAAAGGAGCTGCTTTTCATGACTTGAAAGTAAATAGACATAATTTCTAATCCCTTGAGCTACAAAGTTATGGAGAGTTTAAAGCCTGCTGCTCCAACAGCAAGTTTAGCAGTCCATTAGAAAAGAAGGGTGTCCCCAGTTATCTGACCTTTCAGGAAATGGAAGCATCTCTTCTGCTGACTCTTTCATTGCCCCCAGAGAGCCACTGATAAGATCCGGACACGGAATGGAGGAGCAAAGAAGAGCTGTGATTTACTTTTATTATTCCAGCGAGAAGAGAGCCAGGCAGCAGAGCTGCTGCACCTTGGAGCTGCGTGCCTGCCTGTGCACGCTCTGACTGGGGTCCAACACAGTGCAGCAGATCCATCAACACCTGTTGGAGATGTCCAAGGACCTGGCCCTCTCTGTGGAGCTGTGGTGGGGGGATGTGACTCAGAGGGAGCAGGGGAGAAGGGAATAAATGCTGGGAATGAATCTGTGAGGGCCGTGTACTTTGTTCAGGCTGCAGAGGACAACCTTTGGAATCTGCAAGGGACAGGTACATTGGTTCTCCATCTGCACCAGCCATGGAGGCATTTTAACAATGCTGCCAACTTCTGCCTCTTCTGAGGCTCTTTCCCCACGATAGACTGCCTTGCTGACTAATACCACCTGGCATAGGTGAGCTGTTCCAGCCAGAGATGAGGGTATTCCTGCCTGTACTCCAGCTAACCTCTGCCAGCGTTATGGCCTTCATCGCTCATTCCCTCTCCTTCTTTTCCCAGGAAGACAGACCATTTTCATCCACACAACAGAACTGAAGAAATCAGAAGACTGAAGCCAAGAAGACTCTTGCCCCACGCTTCTCCCATGCTTGGATACTCAGGGTGAACTACAAATCTTGCCTTCAGAAACCCTTTCATTTGATTTAAAAGGGTTGCTCCTGCCAGCGGATGTTTTATTTAGGAACAGTCTGGTACAGGATAATTAATGTTAAGAGGCCATGTTTCCCTGCTGAGCAGTAGCTTATGTCAGGAGCAGTTCCATTTCCTATGCTGGGAAGGCATCGGGATCAAGGCACTGCCCTCCAGGAGTAGGGAGGCTCAGCTCCTGGCCTCCCAAACACCTCTGGCAGGCTGGCAAGGAATTTGCCATGGGGCAGCCTGATTGCATTAAACAAACACTAGCACCAGGGTGAGAGAGGCACAGAAGAGGACCCTCAGTCATGGAGGGACACTAGTGAGTGCATTTAATAAACCAACATTGATAAAACCTCTGACCCTCTGAATCTCCCAGCCTGAATAATGCCTGCTGTGCCAAGCAAGCTTACTTATTTGTTACTGTCTCGCTTCCCCATGAACTTCTCTCTTTGTCCTTAGCTGATGTTTGTTTTGCCACAGGATTCATGTTCCTCCCTGGCTCCATCTCTCTGGCTTAGGGGATGGAAATGGAATCAGCAAGATGGGTTTTAACTCTGCCTCCTTTCACATACATTCCGCATCAAGCACATCTGAGGGACATGATGTCACATTTTAGCCTTTTGCAGGACACACAAATCTAGTCTGAACCCATGGGGTAATCTCCTTGTAGAGCTTCTATAGAGAAAACTCTTGTCCAAAAAAAGATTCAACCATCCAAAATCAGCCTCCCAGTCATGTGCACACACCCATGCAGGAGCACACCGCAGTGAGCCACCCTCCAAATCCACCCCCCTGACCTCTGCACTGACATGCCTGGGTGGGCACACGATCACTCCAATCCCCTGCCCAAGTTTTTCTGGAAGAAAAAAATAAATGTATTCAGAGATATCAGGTAGCCACTCTACAGAGCTGGGGGCTTTAGTTTTGGGGTACTGGAGGATCCTTAAACACCTACAGTGCCATTTTTAGTGGAATCAGCACTAGACAAATTCAAAGGAGGGATTTCAGTGCAAGTGGAGTCAAATCAATGTTAAAAGATTATTAAAAGCTCCAACCAATAAACACAGCATGAGAGGGCCGTGATAGTCAGAACAAAATATAGCCATTGCACCTGTATTATTCTGCTATACAAACATTTTCCAAGGCCTGGTACCAAGTATATTAAAAATGATGCCAGGTTCCCAGGGCCCTTTTTCCTCCCAAAGCCTCCTTCCCCCTCAGCTGGCTCTTTTGGCAATGCTGTCAGCCTGGCTCTTCACAGGCGCCAGGAGGAACGACGGGCTAAAAACACCCCCAAACACTCAGACCCACAGGGAGGGACAGGGAGCAGGCAGGGGAGGTTGGTGTTGTTTCAGCTTTACCATGCAACCAGGAGCACTACTCCTGCATTGCACTTGCCCAGAGGCATTGCCCGCTCCCAGGAGATTAGCTCAGATCCAGTACTGATGATATTCAGATCTCTGTCTCTTTTTCTCTTACATATAAAAGCATGTAGGAACCTACAGGGAGTCAGAAGTTCACAGACCGTCTGGTACTTGCTTGAATTGATGTGAACCTCTGCTGTGGAAATTTTTCTGGGACATGCTTTCTCATGAGCACACCACACTTTCAGTCTGGGTGAAAATACCACAAGAATAACCTTTCTCATGGTATTTCAGTATTTATTTTCTGGTTCCTGTCCAACCCTAAATCAGGAAGTGCAGAAGCGTGAGAAAATTTTATAAAAAGAAAAAAAGAAGTTAAATAATGGGTTTTAAGTCTAGAAAAAGTTTCTGTTCTGCTTGAGCCCATGGCAAAAGTTTGTTCTTGTTTTATTCCAACAGGTTCATCCATTTTTAGCTTCTGCTGCAAGAGTTGTCACATCACTGTGAGGCCATCAGCAGAGAGGCCAGGGGAAGCCCTGAGCCTTGCTCTTTGCTTCTGATGTGCTGCAGACTCCTTAGCCAAGTCACTAAGCACTGTGTCTGTTCCCAGCCTCTCTATGAAGATCACTAATATTTAGCTTGCTTTGAGAAGTGCTTCAAGATTCTTGGGCGAAACCTCCTATGCAAGTTTAAAATTCTTTCCAAAAATTAATATCACTATGTTTTTTTACCCTTCACAAGTGTGACTGAGCCTGTATGTACCCCTTTAAGTCTTTAAACAGTGGGATCCTTTCATAGTGACTTAGGATATGATGTAATGTCTATGCATTGTTAACGGGACCAAAGTGTAATAAACATTCATTTTAATGAACAAAGCAAAGAGATGTAACTCAGAAGACCCACGGGGAGATGTGTTGTATAGAGTTGCCATGTTTGCATACATGCTTTTCTGACTGCAGTCAGCTTTAACAAGGGTAAAATACTATTGATGTTAAATCACATGTGGGTTTTTGTTGTTGTGGGTTTTTGTTGTTGTTGTTTTGTTTTTTGGGTTTTTTTTTTTTCAATGAGCCTCAGAATTGCAGGGTTGCTCCTGAAGACATAATGGCTACATCTGTACTAATAAGCTAAATGTGTCCAGGACAACTGGCATGGAAAAGCCTACCTCCATGCTATTGAACTCTTCTTGTCTCCAGAACAGCAGGGCCACATCCAACCCACCTCCTGGGAACTGGCGCTGGCTGGCACTGACTCCAGCGCCGTGCCAGGAATTGTTTGGGAGAGCATTAGCTGGCACCAGGCTCGGCCATGCCAGAGACCATTCCAACAATTAACAGTGCAGACATGCAAATGCCAGGGCCTGGCATCATTCCCTGTCACTGCTCCATTTATTAATATCAAGTAGCCATGTGGCCTGCAGAGCCTTTATTGCTGGTGACAGTACCAGGAAAGGAGAAAGTTGGGGTTACTTTTGCAAGGCTGGCAGATAGAAAAAAACCAGGCTGCTTGGGTTCTTTTCTTGTAAACTCCACATGCTTTATATGGAAATTATTAAGAGACAATCAAAGTGGGAGCCTGCAATGCTGGCTTGGCAAAGCCAAGCTTTTCAGCCTTGTAGTGTTTTGAAAAAGGCTTCACACTCAAGGGTGCTCAGTGCTAAAGAATACCTGGTCAAACTCATTTTTCTTTTTTTTTATTTGAATAAAGTCATGTAACCAGGACAACGTATTGTTCTTACAACTCCACCGTGTCCCATGAAGTCCCTGGAACCTCATGGCATGCTATTTAGTTGCAACTAAATAACTAGGACATCTGATGCTACCACCTGTAAATCCTTTACAAATAAAATGTCTTGCCTGAACTCCCGTGCTCCACTGTTGTTTGGATTATGGTGAATTAAAATTAAATGGAGCTCTAGAAATCTATGTTTTTTCTTTCATGTTTTCCTAGAAAAAGTTTGCAAGTAGTACACAGAAATCAGGGGGAGGCTATTGTCTTCCTATCTATGCAGTAAGTAGTTTTTTGCCAGAAATTTCCTAGCATTAGAGAGAAATTATCAGTACCACATGTGTACAGCAGAAGCATCTGACTTTGATGTATGATGTGCATACCTAGTGAGAGCATTGGGTTATCAAATGCTACACAGTTCTTTCATACCCTCCAAATAGTTGAATATGAGAAACCTGCCCATACAACCCAACATTTCTCATCATTAGCATATAGGAATTTCAGCCTTTCCCTTTCTTGCTGGAAAATGAATCCTCAATCACTCAAAAGAGCAACTACTCAACTTTCTCTTGTTGACACAGCAGTGGATTGACAGGCTAACCAGTCTTCTGAATCCTCCCATAAAAAATTGTGTCAAGAAGTGATGGTCCTGGAACAGATAGCCATGACAGCAGTTTCATCTACTTATTTCAGTGTATGACCCAGCACAGAGTCCAGGGCCCCACCAAAATAAATATTTTTCTAGTCTACAACAGGCTGTTGCCCTGAGGAGCTCTTGATGGAGCAGGTGCTGATGCTGGTTTGGGAGACCCAACTTCTGCTACTGTTATTGTTCACTAGTTTAATTCTCTTCCTCCCTGCCTCTAGGCTCAGTTCAGCAAAGCAGCATGTGCTTAACCTCTCTGATTTCAACAACAATTTAGGCACTAAACCAGTGCAGTAATGCTTTTCTGAGTAGGCATGTGCTGCTGGTCAAGCCAGAGCTTAGTTCCATACCTGATTTCTGCCATCAAGAGCTTCTCAGCTGCCTGAACACACACCTAGGCTTGAACATTTAGCCTTCATTTGGAAGAGGAGACAGGCTTCCTGCAGACCATGAGCTCTTGTGTTGGGATTGCTTTCCCTCTGCTTTCAGTCTTACCTCTTTCTGCTTTTCTCACTGGGCCCTGGTCCAGCCAGAATGAGGAGCCTCATGAGCAGAGCTTACTTCAGCCTCACAACCAGGTTTATCCCACTTGAGAGATCCTGGCAGTACTGAAAAGCACCTGGCCTGAACTTGGTGTTGTTTCTAAATGTTAGTTTGAAACCCCGTCTACTTGAGCTTTAATATTATGGTATTCATGGCATCCTTTTCCTTCTTCATCCAGCGCAGGCTGCAGGACTTTTACATCAGAAAGCTGATGTCCGTATGATGTCAGCATGATGTCAGCAGAACACAAAAGAGCATTCCTGGGACTTAGAGCTGAGCAGGATGGTCTCCTCTGCCTGGTCCCTGGGCCAGGACAGCCTCTGCAAAGACTTGCTAGGTTGCCATACTGTGCACAGCCAGCTGGTGAGCTTTGCCGAAAACTGCGTTAATTCTTGATGATGGCTGCTGCTCTACAAGGAAACAAAAGGCTGCTCTGCACTCAGCCTCCTTGAAGCACTTCATGGTGTTTAGCTTTAAATGTGTTTTGCCCCAGGACCTTAGCAAGGTTTTTTGGTGCAATAGGAAGCTTAGAAGCCAGAGGAATTCATAAGGACAGTCCTTGATTCATCCTGTAACCTAAAAATACAGACTAATTCCTGCAGTGGTTATTTTAGTACCAGACAGCAAACGGCTTCCTTGAGATGAAAAGGCTCAAACACCGGCACCCTCCTCATAAACAGGATCTTGAGGTATAGGGAGAAGAGTAAGACAATTTAGACTGCACAAGGCTCACACAAATGCAGACACAAAAATACACAAACATGCCAGCAAGGCAAGATAAGCAACACAGCTCTTCACAGAAATTCCTGCCTGTCATTCTTTTTGAGGCAAAATAAGTAAAAAATAATAGTAATAATTTACCAAAAAAAAAAAAAAAAAAAAAAAAAGAAAAAAAGAAAAATGCAATTAAGCTCTCCCTTTTGTTTCTGCTAGGTTCTTCCTGCACTTGGGAGTTACCAGCCTAAACATGCTCTCCCAGCCGTTCTACACCTGAAGGAATATGAGTTCATAAAATAGGCTGTAAAGATCATGTAGTACTTTAATACAGCACCCAGTGTTCTCCTTGCCTCTCACCCTGGAGCTTGGTCCCTGTTTATATAAGGGGGGGGGAGGGGGGGGGGAGGAAGAAAACTAGAGAGAAGGTGTGTTTTCACAACACAGCATATTTTCTGTCAGATAGACCCAAGACACTCCAAGTGTGTATGTTTGAATGGTAAAGAGTCGACGCTTTGCAGCCAACCCTGCTGGTGGATCATCAGCAAGAAGGGACACATCTTTGGGGAGTCCTGATGTGATTTTATGTAGAACCCTTTGCCATTGCTCTTGCTGATGTTTTGAATCAATCAGTGCTACACTCGCTTTCTTAAATGCAGAGTCTCCAGAAATATCTGTGAGTACTCCATGGCAGGTAATTTAACTCTCCTTAGCAAACAAATGGCTAGATTCCAAGAGGACTTTTCTGAAGTAAATTGCACCCAAAGGTTTGACTCCCTACTTATTTCCACCACTGAGATTTTAAGGGGAGCCTTTGTGTGTCAGGATTAGCCATGTGTGTCTGAAACCTGGTGAATCACCATTCAAAAGAAGGTTTCAAGAGTCCAGCTACTGTTTTGATGTCTGACAGTAATATAGCTGTAATGCAGGTTTCTTCAATGCAGAAGAGGGTAGTGAGAGTTTCCAGCTGAAAAAGTCCTTTCTCATCACTTTCAATATCCTTTTGCTTGTGCTTCACTGAAAATGAGATGCAAATGAATAAGTGAACTAGGAGGTGTTGAACCTGAAACAATTTTCATAGAGAAGTGAGAGGAGACAGTAAGGTGAATAGCCGAACAGGAAGAACAAGGGTATGATCTCCACTGTAACACCCCTGGAGTCACCAGAGGTGCTACAAAGAGGAACTATAGTGGAATTCTCTATGACAAGGATGCTGCTTCAGGTGGGGCTAGCTACGGTTTTGGTGTTGGGCGGAATGATAGCTAGTCCATGGAGTATGGACTAGCCCCTGTACCTCTGGAGTCCTGGAAGATCAGTACAGTTTGGACAAGCACACACGACTCAGGGACTCTCATACTTCTCAGTTTTCAGTGTTGAGTCAGAAATCTCACAGGCCAGTTTTCATGTGTTTACTCAGCTACATCAACCTTTCCTTCGAGAAACACTGTCATCACAACAAGAGAAATTACCTTTCTTCACACCTTAGAAAGGGTTCATCACAAGTTTGTTTTGGTCTCATGTTTGGGTTGAGCAGATGCAAGGGTGCCTGTTGTCGTCAGGAGAGCGTTCCCTGCAGGAATAAGGTGGCATCTCCCCAGACTGTCTCCAAGCTACCGCTGACATTCATGCTGCAACCCATCCTCCGTCAGAAGGTGAGCAATCAATTACACATAGTCAACAGCTCCTCCGAGCAGATTTTTCTAAGAGCCAGTGAAAAATAAGAAAAACACTAATAACTGTGTCAGGCTACCCCATGCTTCTTACAAGAAAGAAAGCAGATAAAGAGCTTAGTGCCTCAACTGATATCTTCTCTCACATGGGCTCAAACAGCAGCCAACAGCCACTTTCTATGTGCTCTCATAGCTGGGAGACAGCTCCAGATAGGGAGCAGGAGAGTGAGGGAGACTGTCTTGGTTGTTTTCAAGAAGAGGTGGCAAAATGAAGCTTTTCCAATTAAATCCTTTGCTGATGTTAGGGACAGGCACAAACACTCTCACACTGACATCCCACCAAAGTCAGAAGCTGCTTCTTACCACTCTCCTGCCCCCCACCCCCAGCACCTCTGGCAAGGAGACCAGTGAGCCTCTTCCTAAAATTCAGTGGTGGGGGCAAGGGGGCCACCCAGCCCTGTCAGTGGTAGCAGGGCAGTGAGCAAGCCTACATATGAGCACCACATTCATGCACACCATTCAGGATGCACATACAACAGGGGCTGAATTTTATTGGTACAGACTCCCTCTGCTTTGGCTCTTCCCAGCTTGTGAGTACTTTTCCTTTACAATCTGCACAGCACTCAGTCTGCGTAATTCTCAGCACATGCACACAGCATTTTCTGTGCCGGCTGCTTCTCAGGCACAGAAACAGGCTTAATAAAAAAAACATTTATGCCAATGTTGGCTTCTTTTATCAGAGCAGAAGTAGTCCAGCTCCATCCCACAGACCTCCTACTGCTCTGCGTGTGTTAGAGCCAGTTCAAGTGCCTCTGCTCTGCCCTGCCAACATGCAAGCTCTGCCCTCGCACCCTCTTGCTTTCCTTACCACGCCCCTCCATCTTAGGAAATAATTAGCAAAGAAGAATTAATAAAGCAGTATGGAGTGCCCTCCTGAGACTTCCAACAGCTGTTGACAGCTGCTCTCATACTCCTGATGCTGCTCCACTTCCCTAGAGAGCCACGTAAGCCTTCCCATTCAGGTGCCCCCAGCCTCTGCACACCTGGGCTGAGGTCAGAAGAAGAGAAAGGCCCCGGTGTGACACCAGCCTCTTGCAACATATGGAAATTGCAGGAGTGGGGACTGTGCATTTCCCTCGGGGCAGAAGGAGCAAGCCCTTGCGGGGTCACGGTGCCCCGCTGCACAACACCCTGCCATAATGAATAGGTGAGCTGTAGGTACAAGTTATTAATAGGCCCTACAAAGTGCTGCTAAAGCAGCACACACATCTGTGGTGTTGCTTGCCTCAGCCAAAAATGTCACAAATTATGAGCACAACAGCAGAAAAGGATATCACAGCCTGATGAGCTCTTGTGAGTGATTTTGCAATTTGAGAGAGAATGGAGCAACAAGTCTGCAGGCTGCAGAGCTCCCTGGCACCAGGACAGGCACCAAGGGGAAATCCCTTCACTTCCTACTTCTCAGGAGAGATGGCCAAAGGGGAAGACAGAGTTCCTTTGCTATCTCCTCTCAGGCCTCAGCTGCTCTACCAAGAGCTACTTCAAAGGCGTCAGTAACCAGCAGTGATGAAATTTCCTCCATAATTGTCCAAATAAGTGTCAAGTACCCCACCACAGAAGTACGGCCAGGGAGCAAAGCAATGCATTATTCTTGCACAAGGCCAGACATAAACAAGCACTCCTAATGGGGCTGGGGCAAGGGCTTTGCTGTCCATTAACTACCTGCTGAGCATAAATGTCTTTGGCTGCATGGATGTACTGACATGGGCATGTTCATATGCTCTTCCTCTAAATAATGAGAATAGACAAAAATATGGACTGTAGTAAAAGCCACGAGAGATACCTGTAGCTGCAGTCCTGCAAGAAAGAGGATTTCTGGTTCTGGGCAGCCCACAAGCAATGGGAATATCTGTTCAATATAATTTTGTCTAATATTTTGTCTCACCTATGGATGTCTGCACCAGGGAGATCAGGATTTTTTGACATTCCAGAAATCTCTGTGCCACCTTGTGTAGTCTGGAACATTCCTTCCACCTTGCCATATACATAACATATGTTCAGTGGTTTTCACTGATGTCATATGATTGCAATATCCTTATCTGATTAGCAAGCTCAGGCATGCTTGGCTCCTGTTGTATCTCAATTAATTTTACCGACAAACATTGATGTACTAAATCCTGAAACAATGCCTACGTAACTCCCCAGGGCATTGTTTTGATTCCGCCCTGGAACAAGGTCACTCTCCTCTTGACGGATGGTTTTTCGTTCTTTATCTTTTCCTAACAGTTGTTTCTTAAACAAGCTTTTCACTGTAATAAACAGAATTATCTTCACAAACTGTTTCAAAATTTAATGTCTCCTGCCAGCTGTTGTTCAGAAATTTAAAGCACATATTTTAATTTTACTGCTTGTTGAATCCAACAGCCAAATAAAGATTTTATGTCTAAAGGCTTCCTCTAACAGCCTGGGTACCCCACAAAACAGAGATGCAGAGGTAGCAAGCACACAGCCTCCAAAGTAAGCCTGACTGCATTTGCAGAGTGCCAAATGTACTGACCTGAAACTTTCTGACTGCTGTCAGTGCCCGGGCTGCACCTCACCTGAGCACTGCATTGCTCCACCCTGCACACCTCTATGGCCAGATGGCCACACCAGGCACTGGCAGGTGCCTCTCACCACGGACAGCTGGGAGAATCTCTTGAGGAAGATGCGCTGTCACTGCTGCCTAACCTGCTTGCTCATACCTCCCACCTGGACAGTAGGACCACGGATCCTTTCCAGGATGCTTTTTTTACTCACTGCCTTATCAGCTCTGCTGGAAAAGAGTTCTGAACTATTCCAGGATCCTGGCATGCTGCCACGCCCATCCTGCCTGCTGCTCGCAGCACCACCCAGCCCATCCCACCAATGTATCACCCTCCAGTGACTGTTACAAGCCACTTGTGTGGAGACCGTGATTCTCCAGGCACTTACACCTTTTGAAGCTTTTCTCAGCATCCAGGGCACTTTAGAATTTGCCCTGTGTGCTGGGTGCATGATGGGGGACTGTGAGCCTCTGCCAAGGGGTTCAGCTCCAGACTCTCCTTCCAGCAAATGACCTGCAAGTGAAATGTAGGAAGAGTAGTATCCAGATCATCATCTGGTATAAATCAACAAAGCCCCACTAAAGACATTAAAGCTCTACTGGTTTACACCATCTGGGAATTTGACCACAGGGGAAGACCTAATGTTTTTAGCCTTTACCACAGATATACATGGGAGGAAGGCTACTGCCTCAGCTCTCAGCTCTCAGCTAGCGTTACCAACCCCTACAGAGATCAATAGGAGCTCCCTGCTCACATCAAGAGCAGAATGATGCCCTAAAATTAGCATGTGTTTGAATCAGTGCATTGTATCTTGTTTGCAGATTAGTAGCACTGAGCAGATATTGAGGGCATCGGACAGCTAGCCAGTTTAAACAAAAAAAGAATGGACCTAAATTTCTGCTAAGCTGAAACTGATCTTTTTGGAAGGCAGAGAGAAAAAAAGGTGTCCAGAAATACTCATGTTTTGGTTCGTTTGATTATGCTGTGCACTTTTCTGCAGCAAACAAGAAATAGTAAAATTTCACATACTTGGACTGAACTGGGAGGTGATGGGCTCCTGTCCTCAGAATGGAAGGCTTCAATTCTAATTTATAGACCAAACAGATAATGACAAATAGGCTTTGGGGGTTTATCTAAATCCTCCAAAGCTGTGCCCATCAACTAGCTATAAGTTTGGGCAACAATTTAGTTAATCCAGAGTGTCTTGCAAAGACAAATCCTATTTGCTGTGTAGTGTTTCACATATTTTTGCCTGCTGTCTCACAACCATATTCTAATAGCAAAATTGGAGGAAATCTGGAGTGAAATGAAAGTAACATGCTTATTCTTTATATTTATGGTGTCAATAAATTTTCTTAAGGTGCTGCCTTTTCTGTTTAATGCAGTGAGTACCAAATATGGGCTGGGTAATGGATGTTTTATGAATACAGCTTTGCCTTGAGCAATTGATTGCTTAATTGAAAATATTAAAGATTGAAGCAGGCAAAAATAAGAAAGAAAAAAAACCACCATGCCCAGGCTGTGATTGTATATCAATTTCAGCAAGCTATGAGGTAAGTTGCAATTATAATAGAAGATTTAATGTAATTAAATCTTCAATAAACAGCCTCTTCCTCTAAGAACACTTTTGTAATATTTTACAACTTCTGTACTTTACAGAAAGAAAAAAGTCCCACACTCTGCTTTGTAGTTTATATTTCTTTAAAACAGACATGATTTTTTTTTGTCATTGTGTTCTTCTTTTTCTGTGGATAATATTTTTCCTGCTGGAAGAATGTAGAGGGTGTATGCAGAGAACTGTTTCCTCTAGGTCCTAGTGCACTTCCTCTATCTACATCTAAGCCACGAGCCAAAAAAGACCCAAGTGAGTTGCTATTTCACAATGCAGAAGTGTAAGCACTCTTGTTTTCTTTCTGCTGTTTTTTCATCTAGCTGTGCCATTTTCTTGTTAATCATAGAGATATATATCCTTTTTTTCATCTAATATAGCCCATGGGTGAATGATTAGAGATCCAGTGAAAAGCAAAATTACTGATATGGACTGCTTACCGACGTGAGGTGGTTTTGCTAGTGTATTTATCCAGTGATTCCACTGTTATGAATAATACACATCTTCATCACGCCACTGCTTCAAGGGACAATGTTCTCATCCAGGCCCTCTGTGCATTTTAAGTAGCTGGGGTTTCCCCTGAGATCTGGGACTAAAGGACTAAACTTATCTTTGGTGTAAACTCTACAGAGATCAGTGAAACCACTGAGACCTAGGATGAATCTGACCCAGGGAGAGAAACTCTCAAGAGCTCCACTTAATCTCTGTCACAGCATGATTTTCCCCAGGAATCACCATAGCCATCCACCTCTCTAACACCCTTAATAAATAATTTACTCACAGATATAAAGAAGCACTTTGCCTCAATCTACTAATGATTTTAGCTCTGAAAGTGGCTCTGCCGTGCTTAAATCCTCTTTACATTGCCTGAGAGATTCAAAGTGCCATTATGGTAAAATGAGATAACAAGAAATTAATAGGACACAGTACAGTACAGTTGTTATCAGCATTTCCACTGCAATTTTCGGGTCGATCTTCAGCTATTTAAATATCCAAGTAAGATTTGTCTGAAGTCACCTTGGCTGTCCAGTCAACAGACACCAACACTTCTGGGGGGGTCTTTTTGTCTTACAGATGGAGCCTACGTGATGCGTGAAGGTTTTGACAGCTAAAGCCAAGTAAGATTAATCCCATTCCTAAATATCTGTTTGAACTCAGTCCCTTCTCACCAAGCTTGGTGTCCCCTTGACACTTGCCTTGCGTAGTCTTTTAAGCCACAGTGAAGGGACAACAGTAGGACCCTGGGATTTGGCTTCAGCCATCTGCAAACACCACAGCTGGAAGCAGGATACAGTTGCAAATGCGAGATAGTCCTCATGTCCAGAGGCCAGCTTCCAGGCTCGCTTATGTCCTGGCCTGAGATCTGCTAAGTGTGGCAAGCGCAGCAACAAACCTCAGAGCTGATGTCTTTGTAGCAGAGAAATGTACTTGCTGCAATCCCTTCCTCGCTTGCACAGGGCCTGTCCTCTATTTGACTGACCCCCCATGTTATGTATATTTGAGGACTCTCCTCTCTAGGTCAAAATTACCTGGATGCTGGTTTTTCCTATCAAATGCTGTTCCAGTCTAGAAGCTTCCAATATAAGTCTTTCATGATAGCTTTAATATTGCTGGTTAATTTCCTCCTTGATCTGCCTTTCTTTATGGCCCTAAGTAATTCATTTCCATCCCTGGCACTGCACATTTTAAGAATTGATTTAAAATTAATACATGAATAAAACAGCATAAATAATGTATGGTTGCTATATTTAATATTAATAGCCACTAAGTGAGGAAAAAAAATGCATACCTGCAGATGATTTGCAAAAGGATTGTGGGGCCATAATATTACTTTTCAAAGAAGACATTGAGGTTGCTCAATGCTTCCCATCAAAAGAGATTTTTTATTTCAGCTGCTTGCAGGTTTGTCAGACTTCTCTCTTGCAGAGATTCTTTTGAAAACAGACTTTTGCCTCAGAGTGAAATATTCACTGCTATGCACGTTGTGGAAAACATCTCTCAAATAGCTCAGACATTTCTGTGAATGAAACAAGGCAGTCTGTGTTGTCTGCTGACATAAGACAAGCTAAGTGTGAAGAACTAGTAGCACTGTGCTGTGGAGCAAGAATCAGGCAGAGATGTAGCCAGCCTGTCTTGCAATGTCCCAGTGAAAACTCATCTCCTCCCCCAAATCTGGCCTCATGGAAGTGTTTGAAGCTACCAAGCACTCACTTGCTGGAACACCTCCTTAGGCATTTGCTTGCAGAGGGCGTGCATCAGCCTGATAAATACCACGGAGTCTGTCCTCCTTTCTGTGCATCACAGCAAGCCTGGGCTCCTACAGCAGTGGTCCTCCCCTTGATCTGAACTCAGTGGGCAAAAGTATCACACCAAGGAGAGCCAGAATGGGGGATGAGGACAGGAGATGTGGCAGAAAATAAGACTGCAGGCTGGTGGGCAAGGACCAGAAAGTTAAACTAGCAATTAGAGCAGAATCCCAATGTGGTGAGGAGACCAGGATTTAGTAAAACTAGGAATTAAGAAGTGTAAGATAGAGAAGAAAACACTGGGAGGGGCAGTGCCATTCAGAGAGATACTGAATTTTCTACCCCTGGGCATTTCAACGTGCCCTTGCACCTGTGTCCCATAGCTAGTGCACACTGCAGTGGACCCAGAATTTCTATAGAGCCATTCCCCACTGCCCTGCCAGGAGCCCAAGCAAGCAGAGACTTGGAGATTTGGTCTTGGCTTTTGAACATACTTCTCTCTTTCATACGCTGTTTTAGTCTGGAAGAAGAACAGGAAGGTCCTGCCATTTAGGAAACAGCTCCCCTCCAGAAAATCTGCCCTCCCTCATCCTGACTGTTCACAGAGATCACACACCACTGGCCTTGCTCACTGTGTGGCTCTGCCGTCACACAGGTCAGATGAGCTGAGGTGACTGTCAGGGATGGGTACTAAGGGGAGAGAAAAGGCTGAGACCAAGGAGACCAACATCCACAGGATATGTTTGGTTTCCAGTAAGCAAGGAATTATGTTGTTGTAGGACACGAAAAAAGGATGAGAGACTCTAAATATTTCAGAAGGCAAAGAACATAGAAAAGAGTTTTATTGTCTAATTCTTACTACTTTTATAAGGTGTTTTGATACAGACTTAACGTGATCGGTGAATAGGAACGACACCTCTCTAATCCCATTGGTTAAACTAGAGAAACAGCTAAAATGTTTTGAGAACTAGAAAAGCAAAACACCACTGGAGAAAGATTGTTTTGAGGAAGGATTGTTGTTTGCTAAGATTGTTTTGAGAAGAAGCTTTCTTGAGAAATTTTTCCTTGGGAAAAAGTTAGCAGCTGCCAGCAGGCTAAAATCTCTCAGACCCAGAAATATCAGGCCCACAAGGTTAATGCTAGCTGGAGCCCTCACACAGGTGTAGTGAGTCAGGGCCAGAACTGATGGCTGTCCAGGAGGAAATACAAGAAACTTGCACTCTTTAGGAAGGAAGAAGGAGGGGAGAAAGGATTGTTTTCACTCTTGATGAACACAAGGGTTTGTCCATCAGTACAGGGATTTCACCTCATTTTTTAATGAGTCAGTCAAAGGCTCGGTTTTTTCCACACTCCTTTCCATGGTGCAGACACAGCCCTGAAAGCTTTTCTTATAGTGGCTTTTCCTTACCTGCTTGCACAGTTGTCATCCCACCACGACCTCATGACTCCCTTGTCAGGCTCAGTGAGGAGAGAAGGAGCTTTATGTTGTTTTCACATCACAGAGGCCCGGATCAAGCTTCATCTGCAACGGCTGGGATGCTAGAAGCAAAAAAATGTTGTTCGAAAGATGCTTTATATGCTTCTGTTGAGGTTTTGTGAATCTGTTATTAATTCTTCTGTTTGTATGTGATTATTTGTGAGGCTAAGACAGGAAGGAGCAAGTAGTGAGATGGGAGTGGTAGAGGTCAGAGGAGCTTCTTCCATGATGAGTCCCTGGAGTGCCTCATCCATGGGTGATTAGTCCTCCTACACTTTGCCGCGTCTGGAACCCTTCTCTGCTCTGGTCCCAGCTGTTTCCATAGTCTCCCTAAGAAGAGAGGTTGCTCATTTTTCCTCTGGTAACCTCCTCAGAAATAGGCAATGAGGATATACAAATCATCCTAGTGATGACAGTAAATTCCCAAACTCACTGGATGTGTTTTGTATGCTGTTCACTTGTGATAGCAGCCTGACTTTAGAGGAAAACAACTTCTGTCATTGAACAGCAATACTTCATTAAGACGTACTTTAGCTACAGGACTGTCCCATGCCACAACTCAACTCCATCATATTCAGCTAAAGAGGCAGGACTCAGCACTTCCAGATGAAAAAGGAACACTCTAGCACCAGGAAATGAATGGCCAGAGACTACAAGATATACCTGATTTATTTAAAATATTAAAATGTTTAAAATATTTATGTAATATTAAATAATATTTTTGCCCTAATTTCATAAGGCAGAGCAAGGTAAGTTGAGTAGACCCTTCTCAGCCCATGCCTACACTGTATCTGATATCCAAGTCCAAACCCTCAACAGCCAGATGGGAACAGGCTTGTCTGGAGCAGCCCGATGGGGATGAAGTGATCGTGCCCTGCAGAACAGCAGTTCAAATTTAGCTAAGGTCTGCAGTGATCTTTGCTACCAGAGGAAAATACAGAGTGTTTCTGCACAGAGTGACCGTCACCAGTTCTGCTGCATGCCTGCCTGCCTGCCTGGGGCGTGAGGAAGGGAGCTGACCCACAAGGGCTGCGTGCCCAGAAGCCACTGTGGGGCCAAGGCTTGTCCTGTGTGTCTAGAGAGTGGCAAACTGTGCAGGCAGCCAGATGGGCTGAGAGCCTGTGCCCACCCCTCCCACAGCACAGCCCTCCCCGTGCAGCCGAGGCTTCAGGGCTGGGGCCATATATGGAGCAGGGAGCAAACATGGAGAGTGTGAGTGTTCAAATGCCTGAAGCCTGAATCGCCACCACTTTCTTGGAAGTTACGTGCTGCACTTCCCGGGTGAGCGGCACGCTGACAAGCAGTGCACTTGTCAGTTCTGAGAAACAAGAGAGAATTAAACCGTAAGTTGCCGAGTTGCTCAACCTTTGCCATTATTTGGCAACAAAAATACGTGTAGGAATTTCTTAATACCTACTGCAAAGTTATGGACAAGTCAACTTGGGAGCGAGGTACATTGGGAACACCTTAACATGTGAAGGAAAGTGGGAGCACGCGAGCCAGGTTTCAGCCGGGGTGAGAAATGTTGCACATCCAAAAGATCAAGACAATTTGCAGGGATGGGGACTGCAATGTCTCAGCCTCCTGACAGCCTCTAAAAGTCACCCTCCTGGTCCTCTTCTGCTCCCCCAGTTTGTCTGACCTCATCTGCCCCTCAATGATGCATCTCTGGTGCTGTCTAATGACCCCCCATTCTCCTTCAAAGCTGAGAAGCTCAGTGGAAGCTGCAAGAGAGTTAGATCTTCCCCAGCTCCAGTGAAATGCAAGAAGTCCATGAGGAAGGACCACAATGCAGAGTCACAGCAGCCAGTGGAGATGGAGCAGGTGTGTGGCTGAGAGCAGCCACGTCTGCTGGCACTGAGGAAAGCATGGAAGTACAAGGCACCCTCTAGTCCCTCCAAACAAGGGAACTTGAAGTGCTCAACAGAGGAAACACCTGACCACATTATCAATGACAGCTGAAGTCAGACAAATGATTGCTGAAGCGGACTCCATGCTGGAGTGGTACCAAAGGAATTGCAAATTCCAGAGTTGTTTTCATCTGCATTTCCCATGACATTGTTTGCCTGAGATCTCTACATTCATCAAATTATCTGGATCAGTTGCAGATCTGTCATGCCATAGCTGGAAACTATATCCAGACCCCAAAATGTGAGACTCTGAGAGCCATGCCCTACTCCAACTGCGAATGTCAAAGCAGACACACAGCTATGGAGACCTTCCTTGGCAGCCAGGCTGCTGCCTCAGGGAGGTTTTCTTCCTCTTGTAGTCACAGGAGAAATGAGGCTCCTTTCATAGCCCTCTGTGCTCCTTTCCCCAAACAGCTATCAGTGCCTCACAGTGCCTTTTAGCTAGGTACTTAACAATAAGAAGCACCTTTCCAAGCCTACCCTCACTTCATGTGTTCAGTGCCAGCTGTCAGAACAAAACAAATGTTTTTTTTCCCGTGCCCTGTGGGCTGTGCATGCTGAGTCTGGTCCTTCCAGCCTTTTCTAGCTGCAAAAGACACAAGCCTTGGCACTGAGGCCCAGAAGCTGTCCTGTTCTAGAGCTGTGTGAGCCCCTGCCTCGACATGCACAGCTAACAAGTGTGTCCTGTTGAGTCCCTTCCCCAGCAGCCTTGAGGCTATGGTCTTGACTTTGACATGACCTAGTCATGCCTCTTGCCTGACTCCTGCATTGTTTCAAAGGCAGAATCCGAGGATTTGCTGTCACTTTAAAGCATTCGTCATCCTCTACCGCTCAGTCATTCTGCCACGGGGCTTGGGGGCAGCCTGAGCGTGATGCAGCAGTTCAGCTGCCGCAGGGCAGCAGATGCAATCTCTCTCTGGCACGTTCAGGTCTTGTTTGCGGTCAAACCTCGGCTCGTGCTGCATGCAGATGGTGGCATGCGCCCACAGGAATCTGCCTAACAAACACATGCCTTGCCAGCTGAGAAGGAAAGGGAGTTTGGGGTGGAAAGGTGCTGAGCAGCAGCCATCACACTTCTTACTTCCTGTTCAGCAAGCTGTCCAGCTCTACAGCCACTCTCAAAGGCTGTGGGCAGAGCCAGGCAGACACTGCCTGCAGAAAACAAATCCCGCTTCTCCAGACGTGGCTGTCGGTACCCAGCAGAGATGCTGAAATTCACCTGGACCCCAGGTGGCTGCAGACAGCAGGACTGCCAATGCCCGGATACAACCTTTCCGGTTACTGCCTCCATGCTGGGGCTGGGCTGGCAGAGCTGCCATGGCCAGCTCTCCATCCTCACCATGAAGCGGCCTCACACCCAGTGACCTGTCCCTTCCTCCCTCGATCTGGCTGCTCCTGAACTGCTGCCCGAGCAGCATGAGGCAGCACCGTGGCAGAGAAGGAGGCACAACGGCCCGATGTTATTGACTCCAGCCAGCGAGCGGGCAGTGTAATCTGTCTGCTTTTGTTCCGTTCGCTTGGTGGTGTGCTCTCATTAGCCCCCCACCAACAGTCAACCTGTCAGCAGGTCTGCGCTCCAACTGCCTGACCTCTGACTTCCACTCATTCTTCCACAAATTAATTTCCCAAATTGACAAATTAAAGTGCACAGTATGCCCAAGGTCACTAAATCACACTGGGTTCTGGTAAATGTCAACTAGCGTCGAGGGGAGAAAAGGAAAAAAAAAGGAAAAAATAGGGGGAGGGGACGGATGGGGCATAAAAAGGGATAAAGGAAAAAAATACCATATTTGTTTGAAAGAAATGAACAAAGATTCTGAACTGTAGTTTCCGATTTGCAGAGGGTGATACTGTGTGAGAGCAATTAAAATAGAGGCTGACAGCTCACCCGGCACACAAGAAGGGCTGAAACATGGCTGGCCAGATCTCTGTGCTCCATCAGGTCTCCCTGACAGCTTCCCAAAATGGCCTTGGCTGGCCCACTAAAATGGTGAAATCGTGAAGTCTGGGCTGGGTCTCATCTCATTTGCAGTGCCACCACACTGACACGTTGCAGTTGAGTTTCTCCAGATTCCTGTCAGTCAAATGGGAACGCCATCCAGACTCTGGGCACAGATGTGAGGAAAGCCAGTGCACACAGATACCCAGGGAGAGGGAAGAAGAGCAGACTGACATTGGGAAGCCCCAAGGAGTGAAGAACATTTAGCATTGCACCAAGCCCCATTGAGCCTCGGGTGCCAGCCAGCAAGATGTGGCCACAAGGAACTTGCCGGGATATCAACCCTATGACCCAGCTGCCACTGTTACCCCATTGTACAATCTTCCCCAAAGGCCAAATTAATGCCTTTCTGCCATACCCTGCCCATGAGTGACCATAAACGCTGCAACCCTCAGTGTATCCACGGTCAGTTTGTATTTGTTCATTTGCCACCATTGTCTCTGGACTCATGCTTTCCTCTCCACTGCAATTACCCACTGCCTATTTAGAGAAAGCCGCTGTGTCACCTCGCAGCTGCCACTCACTGGGTGATGGAGACCAGAGCTGATACGATCCTCTGATGCTCCTAATAGTCTCTCTCTGCACCTGCGCTGCCAGGGCTTCATCTTTCTTTACCACAGCAGACAGCAGTGCTCCAGGGGAGATCTCACCCCTCTCCAGTGGCATTAATACTTCCCTGCCTCTTGGGAAGGCTGTGACTCATATACCCTACACTCGCATTGGTCTTTTTCATGGTGGCACGATATCTCTGCTTCTTAGTTATCCCATCAACTAATACACCCAGGTCTTTCTCTTCTGCGCTTGTTTTGAGCTGATAAGCTTTCAGCTTATAGTGGAAATTTGTGTTATTAGTCCCTAAGTGCATGACCTTGCACTCTGTAATATTGAATTTCATCCCATTTCTATTAGTCCAGCCCTCAAGGTCAGTCAGTGCTTCCTGTATCATACCCTGATCTTGCATAATAACTATGGTCTCAAACTTGCTGTCACCTACAAATTTCATCCACACACTCCTACAATCCATCATGAGGCCATACTGAAAATATTAAGCAGAATCAGACCCAAGATTATTCCTTGAGCAACTGCACAAACAGTCCCCTCTCTCCAGCTTGATCATTCCCACACCAACATCACTTGTATTTATCCCCTTCTTAGCCAGACCTCCACACACTGTTCTTCTGCCTAACCCCATCACCCCCCATTGAATCAATAATTTCCCATGTGGCATCATATCAAATGCTCTGCTGATAGTCAGATCAGCCACGTTTCCTTTACAAGGAAAATCAATTAGCTTTCTTTGATAAGATATCAGATTCTTCTGGCACAATTCACCTTTGACAAAACCAGGCAGCAGACAATCTCGCTTTTTATTTGCATCATTTTTTCTGTTCTGTACAGGCCCCAAAGATGTTTGCCTTGCACAGAGTGCTGATGAAAGCACACTCACTGTGCAGACACAAGCAGCAATCATTTTTCTATTAGTGGTGTTTTCATCTAGGAGACACAAGAAAGAACGTGCCACCATTGAAGTGATCCTTCCTCTGCCCTGCTTTCTGCAGCCCTTCCCCTTCTACAGTGTGGATGTAGCAGCATTTGGCATAACTCCTGTCCAAATCAAGGTATTGTACATAGTGAAGAATTTGCCTACTCAACCAAAAATTGGTGTTCATTAAAAACACTAAAGAGCAGACTAAGACTAGACACTCCTGTTCCATTCTCCCTGCACATGGTCCTGCTGGAATCCCTGGGACTGTTCATAAAGTAAACTATTACTCAATAAATTGGGTTCAGTGGCTGCTATCTAGAGAAATTTTATGTCTTGCCTGAGTTGTTTCTATGAATACTATGGACAGAGGTCAGCAAATATGAGCACTCAGCCTACATTTGTTATCCTCATTGTTTTTGTTGCTTATCAGAGCACTCTCCCAAGGAGTTATGCTTTCAATAGGCTCCACTGTAGGCTTGTCCCTTAACAGACATAGAGTCAATGCCATCCTATCATTCAGGAAGTCATTGAGAAGAGGAGAACTGAGGTTTTACTCTGGCTGCATCAAGACAAAACCGCCAGTCTGTGATTACTTGAAACAATTTTGTGATTCTGTAGGGCTACGTTCTGTACAGCCTGATGTCCTGGGGAAGAGGTATAAGACAAGACTTAGGGCACTGACTCCATAGGCAGGATATGAAATGTGGTAACCCTGGTGAACACAGGTTATTCCATGGTTGCATCATGGTTCTGTGAAAGGGATCCATGCATCATTCACTCTGTAAGCAAAGGACAAGGAGAAATGACAGCTCTCATCCCGTCCCATCTTCTCCTTCTCAGACATCAGTCGTGACAGCACAAAGGAAAAGTTGGGTCTTCGCCCTCCAAGGTGAAGCAATGCTTCTTGAAGGAAAGCATGGCAATACATTCTCTTAAGTCTTAGAGGGCAGCACTATGGTTTTGAACAGAAATCCCTCTGGGTTCCCCCTGCCCACCAAGTCTCTCCTCTAACTTGCAGGAGGGTAGGCATTTACTGCTTCTCTCTGTCATGGGCAGTTGGAGCTACGTAGGGAAGGACAAAGACTCTGCCTGTCAATGCTCAGCATTTGCTGCAGCAAAATCCAATCAGTCAAATAGTCCTGTATATTTTTATGTGTTTGAATAAAAGATGGAATCTTCCTATTAGATGTCTGAGGGGAATTCTTATGCACCTTGAGTCCCTTGCACCAGCACGTAATCTGGGTTAAAGATCAGCAGAATAAACTCCTAGTCCTAACTCATCTGAGCATGGTCGGGCAGGTATGAATCTCTGCATTCCACATGGAAACTCCTTTCTTCTTCCCTGCTTCTATATGATAAAACACAGAGTAAAAGCAAATCAGCATCTGAAGAATTTTCGTGGTCTTGGGAGGAGAATTTTACAATGGTTTATCTGCTTCCCTATAACAATGACATTGCACCTCTCCAGGTAACAGTTCAGCTCATAAAATATGCTCATCTGAGTAAAAAATTAGTGTCACCCAGAAGTTTAAGCATTACTTTTAAGACCACTAATTGATTCTGCTGCTCTGGTATCCTCTTGCAAGGGATTCCAGAGCCTAGAAACAGGCAAATGCTCTGGCACCAGCTGTCTTAAGCCTAAATCTAGTCTCCACCAAAAGTCTGGCATTAGATGTCTTCTCATTTTACATGTTTGCATTTTTAAAACAACATTCCACAGTTTTGAGGCTACTGTAGGCTGGCTGAAGAATCAATCTGGTGACCTACAATCTCAGTCTTACCCCAGGAGACAAAAAGCAATGACCACAATAGAAAAAGAAAGCTTTAAGATTCTTTGCATCACCTCTGGAGAGCGTGCACTTCCCAGGACATGGACATAAATTAGTGTGACCATGTCATTTATTCTTCTGGGTCCAGGGACCTGTCCAATATAACTAAAGGAAGGTGTTTTGTTTCCATATTGGTTGAAACACATGAATATTCTACCCTTTCTTTTTAATACTACATGCTGCTGCTCATGATAACAGTGTCCTCCTGCATGCTGCCTTTCCACAAACTACACTGGGCAAACAGGAAAAGCAGAAACAAGTGGACAAGTCTTTTAGAGCAGCTACGTAGCCAACACAGCTTGAAGTCCCATGGCGCTAACCAGAATCACCTCTCCCATCTTGTAACATGTAGTGATTTTAATTTAAGAGAGATTAAGCCTCACTCCTGAGTCCTCGTGTTCCTTTTCACAAAACATGGGAAGTGAAAACCACAAACCACAGAGAGTGTAACAAAATTCAGCCAGGCTACCAGTTGAAACCTCCAGCTTGGAGCTGGCAGGCGCACTCTAGATTTACCCTGGTGCATGTGAAATCAGTATTTCAACCTGTTTCTTTCACAGCTAGCTGTGATTAGAGTCTGCACCTGGGATTTGCTACTTTCAGTGTTGTAAAATAAAGCACAAGAAAAGCAAACACATAAGTGAAACACAGGCACAGGAGAGAAAGGCAAGAACATTTATTATAACCAAAACTTTGCACTTCATGTCACCAAGTGGACTTGTCAGTCTCACATGCATAGCCAAGGAAATCAACCCTAGACCCCAGAAATTACACTACATATCATATAACCTGCTGGCATATTAATACCCTTTCCTTTTTAAATCTTTGCTCTCCCTTTGGAGCCTGCCCTCTCACTGGGGATCAGACTGACACATTATAGGCTCAGTTTTCTTTCTGAGCTGACACCTCGTCCAGGAAGAGCTGGCTAGGATGTCAGTCTTTGGAGGGTACATAGAAAATTCCAATGTGCAATTTGCATATCATCACTTTACTGGAAGGTACCGTAAGAAGAAATAAATACTTCTGTCTTATAGGCAACACCTTCAGCTTTTAGCCAGCAAATCATACTTGAATTAAAAAAAAAAAAAATGCACTGAGTTTCACTACGTGACCATCTTCTCAATAATGCTGAGCTGAGAAAAAGCTAGTGCAGAAACAACCACTCCGTGCATCTCCCTTTCCCCTTCTCCCCACATCTATTTATGGAAATATGTGGAAACTGAAATATAGTCCTTATTTTAGGTGACTCCAGTTGTTACCTTTTGAAACCTTCCTGAAAAGCTGCCTACAAAAAAGAACTCTGTATAAAATGAAGTCTAGAATGATAAAATAGGAAACAGAAAACCTGAGAAATTGATTAGTTTCTTCCATCATCTTCCCAACATGTAGACCTTGGTCACAGAAAAACCACCAATGAAAATGATAAATTGTGGGGTTTTTAAACAGAGCAGATGATTACATAATTATGGCAATATAATGTCACCTCATAGTTACACTAGAGCAAACATCTTGTATTTTTACCATGCAACAGAGGCTTCATTTCTCCCACCACATTGTGAGTATACACTTGTATGGACACGGAATTAAATAAACTCAGAGGAAAAACTACATTTGGACACCAGAAGCCAAATACTCATAGCAGTGACCTTTCAAGGGAGCCCTCTTGTAGGACCTCAGGCTGACTGGTGTCTGGGAAACGTGCCTCTCTTCTCCACAGGTGGGTCCTCTTAACTCAGCAGTGAGAGTAAAGTCCACATACAGGTCAGTTACTACTGGGGTCTAATTTACAAACCAGCCTTTGGAGGATGTCTGTGGTCAAGACAGGGATGAGCCTCATCTTGCTCCCAGGACCTCAGCAGACCTAACAGGCAGCCCAGTAGCACGTGGAGATAGAAAAAACACTATCAGCAGCCGTGGAGGGAACATGCTCTGATACAGAAACCCTGACACCTCTTTTGAGCGGTGTCCACTCCACCTCATAAAAAAAAAAAAAAAAAAAAAAAAAAAAAAAAAAAAAGGTCATGATTTTGTCATCTTCCACAATTCCCTGCCTCATACCACTCTAGAAAGACAGAATTCACTCGCCTGTTGAAAAAGAGATGTGAAAAACTGAGTTACTTGCACCTTCTCTAACACCACCATGTTCCCCCATAAAAGCCTATTAGAATACAGCCCTCAGTGACCTAGACAATTTTACAAGGGGCAAGCCATAAAAGTTTTAAAAAGTGAAGAATTTGAGAAACTACCTTCATTCCATTTATTCTATGATCTCTTTGTACATGTTTTGGATCTTCTTGCACGGAAAGGTATTACCTCAATGAGACTCATCAGAGGAAAGCAAGCGTTAAAATTAACTCAAACTTGTATTATAAGGACAGATGAAGGATCAGAAATGTATGAGCTCTTTTCTCCCAACTTTTGTTGACCAAATTCATTTCTCCTTAGAGTTACTTGCAGAAGTGGTACTGGGTGACTGTTTCCAGGAGTCTTGCTATTTTCTCTGGAGACCAATGCCCATATGACCACAGGGTGCTTAAAAAAACAGCAGGACTTACACCAAGGACACACAGCTGTGTGCCCAAGAAGAGTTTCTTGCATTTTGCATCTTAAAAAATGGGGTGTGTTCCAAGTTAAATCCTTTTGTCTGCATTCTTCTATCCGTAAAGCAGAAAGTAAGAAGGCTGTGGCTCCCAAAAGCAGCTTTACATATAGAGCCAGTCCTCCACCTCTGAGACCATCCAGAGGCTTTCAGCCCTGCAGCTCTGAATCCACCTATCTCAATGGCTTTGTCCCTACTGATTTGGACATGTTTTTGCTGCAGTCCTTTGGTCACTTTCCTACTGGCCAGGCCTTTAAGGGCCTGACTTGTGTCAGATAGAAGCATTTTAAAACCTCATTCCATATCTCTGCAGCTAACACTGTACATGGCTAGCACAGCTTGGTGAACAAGGACACAGCTGCAAACTGATGATAGAACTTCTTCCATTCACTGAATACCAGGAAAGTCCATGTGTCTTCAGCTAGTTAATATCTTCTGTAAGAAGACAACAATTAAATAAAACTGACCCCTAAGTCAATTTACTAACTGATAATGACTGTACCTTCATTCCAGTTTCTCTCCTGTAATTATTTGTCACCAGGAGAGGCCATGCAGGTTTAATTAGTGGAAATAAAATGTTGTGGGAAGTTCTGTATTCATGACATTTCTGTTGTTCTCCAAGGACCACTTTCAGGGTTCTCCTAATATTATGAAGTTGCATACTTCAAGTGTAGGGGCCAGTATATCAGGAGCACAACTTTTCTCTGAGGTACTTCCTTCCTCTGACTTACACGGATGTTGAGGTTGACCAAAGTGCATACAGGGGCCAAGATGCCAAGGGAACATCAGTCCATACTGCACTGTCTGAAGGCATTCCAACAGCAGGATAAGGTCAACTCTCTCAGCACAGTAGCGACTGAACAGAGAGCCCAGAGAAGGTCTGAGGAGCAAGCCATCTATCTTGCTTTTCTTTTTACCAGGAAGTATGAGAAATGTCTGCCCTTTCTTAGGTCCTTTTCGCTCTCTCTTTGGGGGTTGCTCTATCTCACCACAGTTTGCTGATCTGGGCAATCTCAGCGCCGCCTGGTGTGCCCCACATCAGAAAGGCAGTGCATGAGCTGCTGATCTGCAGGTGAGAGCCCCCAGATGTGTGTGCTGGTCAGCCCTACTGCCCAGCAAACTTGACGAGAGTGGGACAACATTCCTGCTGCACAAGTTCAGCAAGGAACCACCTTAAACTGAAGCCCATCAGATGTCCACCACCATACACCCTGCTCCATCTCCAATGTTGATAGGTGTAGCCAGCCTGCATTTTGTGGGTTTATTTTTTTTCCTAGGGGGCATAATCTGGTCCATGATGTTTTCTCTGTACGGTAAGCTCACACCATCTTTGAGGAGGAGCGGGGATTTCAGTCAGGAAATCTCTGAACAGTATCTAACTACTTTTCAGCATCAGCTATGGTTGGCTGTGTAGTTTCATCCACAGATAAATCATCCTCAAGAATCAACACCCTGGGTGGGGCATGGATGGGTCTCCCTCCTTGCCCCCACCCCCAGTGCTCTGAATACTGCAGTGTTTTGATTTTTAAAACATATGTCTAACAAATGTAGCAGTGATAATGAGGAACATGTCAATCTGCCATATTTCCTGTTCAAATTTCCGTTTTCATTTCTAAAGTTCAAGTACATCTTGATCCCCACAAGATAAACATGAGCAAGTACAACAGAAGTGTGAAGAGGTGAGAGCTCAGAGCCGCAATGAAAGCCAGAACCACTGCACAACACAGCCAGGCTCTGCTGAGGGATAAGACTGGGCCAGCAGCCCCATACCACCCTGATGAACCAGTTAGGTTGAAACACCTGATCTCCAGTTTTGGCAAGGCCTGTGCACTGCCCCAACGAGCTTTGTTGGGTTCAGTGTCTAACAGATTTGCTTTCTGCTGCCAAAGAGACAGTGAAAGTTTCTGTGGTCAAAATCTCCGCTTCCCTCTCACACCCCAATTGCATCTAACAATCCTTTTTAACTTACTCAAGCACCAAGGACCACATAAGCTGACATTTTAAGTGCCTGAACTGCTGCATGCTGTGTCTTTGTTGCCCAGAGTCCTGCCTACCTCAGTGGCTGATGCTGAGACTTCACAATCAGCACAGTGCACTACCACACATAACACGAGCACATGTGCCATCCTTCCATGCAGGTGGGGTGATGTTTCAGGACAGAGATGAGAGAGAGACAGTTTACTCTCTTTCAAACACAATATGCATGCAGAAGCTCCTCTATCACCAGCCACACTGCTAAAATTTTACCAACATGAAAATATTATCCACATCTCTTCAGCTTTTTTAGTAAAAAAAAGAACACTTTGAGTCATTCTTTCAACCACAGGCCAGTTCCTAGAGTTTGTGAGCCAATTAGATCAGCCCATCCTGACACACTTCTCTATGGTTTTGATTCTGAGAACATCTTCACTAAACTTAAGATTAGAAATTATAGGAAATGGCAAAATCTTGGGGGGAAGGGAAAGGAGAGAAGATGGATGTCTAGGTCTATGAGGTATATTTGGAGATTTCAGAAGAATGGCAAACAGCTACAGAAAAGTTGACTGGTCTTGCCAAAAGCCCTAATGAAAAAATACGGTCCAGATATCATGGAAGTAAAGGCAAGGAGATAAAATATGAAAGTGCTATCAAGAGATGACCTGAGATGAAAGCTTGCCACAATCATGAGCAGTTAAATTAAGTAACCAAATTCTATCACCAATGGGTTAGAATAGATAAGGGCAGTCCACTTAAGCTATTGTTTATCTGTTCATGGCAATCTTTGAGACCAACCAACCTTCTGATAAGCAGGATTATCTACCCCACAAGTTCCTCCTTGTCCTTCTCACAACTGTGCATTTCAGGAGGAGGAAGTGCCACAGTGCCAGCCAGCATCTGGAGTTGTCTCTTTCTCCAAAGGAGACTCAGCCATACTCCTGTTTTGACAATCCTCCCATCTGCACGCAATCAGAGAAGGTTTCCTCTGTCCTCAGCTGTTCTCATCCAGTCTAATATGGCCAAATAACCAGGCCAAGAAATTGGGTTAAACACATTTGTCTCCTATCCTAGCTTCACCAGTGCTGGGATTTTTTTCACATCTCTTAACAGTAAGTTGAACACATAGGTGTCCAGTGTCATTTGGGATGTCTCTGGGAATCCAGCACATCTAGGGAACAGCTGCACCCTTTGGGAATGGGAGCTGGATGCCAGGTGGGTGTGGGGAATTGCACTGTGTGCCTCTGTGTAGGTACTACATTTCTTCCTCCCTCTAGGCTGAGCTACCAGCCTCTAAGCAACCACATTTGCTTCTCCTACTCTAAAAACACTGATGATGTTTCTTAAAAAAACTTTCCTTTTCAGAATAATCTTGTCTTACAGCTCCTGACAAGCCCTGAACAAGCACTTTCTCAGCTGTTTCTGCAGAAAACAGTAAATATCAATACAGCAAATATCAAGACAAAACTGTAGAATCTGGCAATGGAGCACCCAAAATCCCCATCCATTTAAGACAACAGCCCTTTATTATTAGCAATGAACTTTCCTCTGTCAAGTCATTCAAATTCACAATACTCATAATGATGTCAATTATTTATCACCAATGCACTGGGAACCAGGCATTGATTGTTGCATTGTAACTTATCAACAGCTACTTCTGCTGGGGAAAGGGAAGAATCACTTATAAAGCTGGACACTGAGACATTTGGGCTGGCAGGGGACAGTCTGGCTGCCTTTTGCTTAAGGTTGAGCTGACTGATCAAGTGTCACACCCAAGGTGACCCTGCAAACCCATGGCTTAGGAGGGATTACAGCACAGCAAGATCCTTAGCGACACTCGCTCTTGCCCTCTGAACCCTAGACCCTATGGCTCCTCATCAAAATGTGACCTGCTTAGATAAAAATATCCAGTATTTTTTCACTCTGGAGCAACTGGTTTAAAAAATGACTAGACCCTGGTCTTGTTCTGTTTGAAGTTAGCAGAACAGTTTTTCTACTCTGCCTGCGTTATTTTCAACATGCTGCTGATGTTAAAACTAAATAACTAACTTGCTAGCCAAGATCGCTGGAAATGAGAATGTGCCCAACCAGCACATGGTGACATAAAGACACATCATCATATGATCAGCACGTTTGGTAAAACCAGACCAGTCAGTCTTTTAGGTTGCATCCAGAAAAATCACCCTCTCCCTGAGAGCACAGGAGGAGCAGGCAGCACACCAGGCTCACCAGAGCCAGTGTCTCTCAGAAAGTACTGCCTGTGCATCACAACCCATGTGCGTGTGTGGTGAACAAACCGTTTTGTCAGCAAGCAGCTCAAGGGTTCAGAGACACAGCCTTGTGTGTGGGGCTGATGGAGTTGCTATATGTCAGTCAAACCTCTGTAATTGTCCGTGTCTGTGCTTTTAATCTGTTTCAGTTTAAGCTTCTTTCAGCAAGTTTTCAGCCAAACAGCATTACCTCACACCTAGGGCAGAACAAAAGCACGCATGGCAAACAGCTACCAAGTTTGCCACAGCTCAGCTGACACATGGCTTGTGTACAAGGACACTTAGTAGAGGAGGCTCACACAATCATGTGAAAACGAAGAATGGTGGGTGAAGACTATCTCAGTCCTTTAACATTTTTTTCTGAAATCCAGAAGCCTCAGGAGGTTGCATTATTAATCTGATGCCACTGAGATATGTTTCCAATATGAAGTCTTTCACTGCAAGTTTTGCTGCCTGGAACTAGAGAGACCTAGGAGCTGAGAATGGAGTAGTGAAGTATTCGCTGCTTCAAAGCAAAGCACTCTGTGGAGTCTTTAATGATGCAGTAGGCAATCCTTACAATGAAATCATAAACCCAAAGCAACTGAATGTTGGGGTTGCACAGGATCTGAGTTCTCAAGATGCACCCATGGCTGATTGCAAAAAAGAACTGATGTCACAACATTTCCAAATTTCTCAATAAGATGTTGAATATGCTCAGTTTTGATTGTCTGTAATACAGCCTGTGCATAATCAGTGACTTCCTGCACGTGAGGAATATTCATGGCAAGTCAAAGCTAAAAAAGAAAAAAAAAATCACTCTGCCAAGAGGAATTGCATAGGAAAATGCTGCTGAGGACAAGGGAGCTGAGAGATCCCATTTAGACTGGAAGGAGACTAACCATATTTCCACCATGAAACGCTTAGGACACTCAGACTTGGAAGTCTGTTTCAGTTTCATTTCCCATCAGGGCTCACTGCAATAACAGCTCCACACCACAGCTTTAAGGATTTGATTTTCTTTCTGTACCTTGACATCCTTTCTCTAAAGAAAAGAAGTAACTCCAGAATTCCTCACTGGAGGTCTTCTGAGATTTGTTTCATGCCTGCTCAGCAACATAGGGCCCTCTGAAGGAAGGTGAAAAGAAATGCAAGGGGGGATTATTATTAACAAGTATTGTCCATGGGGTGGGAATATCTCTTGCTACAGAAAAAAAATCTCTGCACTTTTCAACTGTTGTTACTTGAACTTGTGACGTAGAGTGGAGCTGCTGGCTTTCTCAGCAATTAAATCTCAGCTGTTATTGAGGATGTTTCCCAACACATTTCCACAACGGAAAAACAAACACAAATACCCAGTGTCTTACCAGCAGCAGAGGAAGCATTTGCAAGCAAAGCTTAGGACACCACGTTGAAAGTCTACTTCATTATACCAATACGTAGTGTGGTGTGATAAAGGCAGTCCCCTACTCGTTCAATAATTGAAACAAAAGGGGTTTTTTCCATCCCATTCAGACCTGCCCATTCCAGTGACAGTGAAGTCATCTGGGGTGAAAAGTGTCGTAACTGGGCTTTCATTAGCTCTGGGTTGCTGACAGAACCTCCCTCTTTCATGTTCAGTCATGCTGTCTCTTCCCTAAGAGAGCAGTGGGGAACCAGCACAGACAAAAAGTAATCCTTTATCAAAGCACCTGGTTAGTGGACAGGTGAACTTTAATTCCTCAAAAAGAGCTCTGGAACACTGACTCAAGTTATCCCAGTGTAGGTTTCTGTCTGGAAATGAGGTCACAGTTTCTTTATATCTCATCAAAAAACTGGCCTTGTGCCACCAACATTGTCAACCGCCCCTATTTGACCGGGATGGGCTAAAGTATGCAAGGAACCTCTGTTCAGCTACTCTCTCTGCCTCTCTCTGCGGTGGTTACCCACCTTTTCAAGCATTTCAGGAACACATCAAGTCATTCTAGACAAGCATTGCTATGCAGCTAAACAAGTGACCCTTTCTGAGCATCATGCAAAATAAGATCTCGGGAACAATTGGAGGAAGTGAACCAAGAAGACGCTCCTGCACTAATTATCATCACTCACTCAGGGAAGAGGGGGAGCAGGGGAGCACCCTAGCTAGGACCACCCTCTCCTCTGAGGCTGGGGTCTGCTCCCATTGTTCTCACCAGGAGCCATACCACCGCCTCTAGCGCGAGCAGGACCAGGTCTTTTAATCCCCATTTCCTCTTGGCCGAGTGAACTGCAGTGTATGCCAGTGACAGCTAAATGAAGGATTCCTTTTTCCAGAGGACCGGCAACAGCTCTTAGCTCATAAACTCAAGGTAATTGACATTACAAACAAGCCTTACCCAGAGGGACCCCAAAGCAGTCAACAATTGTGCTTTAATGAGTAGGAAGGGAGATGGGGGGAAGTCTTTATATGCTGCAGTAGGACATTCTAAGAAAAGCTCTTTCCCTTTTCCAGGCAAGGCAATGATTAAAGTCCGTGCATGAAACCCAGCAAGGAGGGAGGCCTTGCTGAAAACGCCTTTCTTCCTGTCTTTCCTGTGGAAAAACAAGGGGGTTGAAAAATAGTTATTGGGACTTGAGAAGGACAACAGCAGCCAGTTAACAAACCCAAACAATAAAAGAGGAAGCCAAGCTCAGATGAAAAAGTAGAAGATCCCAGCACTCTGGAGTTTTGCACACAAAAAGAGTTCAAATACTAGTATGAACTGCCATAGAAGGACAGAGAGCAGGGTGGAAGTAGCTAAGGCCGATATAACACCACTACCTTGCTGCCATTGTGCTTTAAGTACAGCAAACCTGTACACTGTGACAAATCAAAGGCAAATCAGAGGCAAATTTACAGCATACAGACTGTTGTATAAAATTGACCATGAATCACCTAGACCAGTAATATCATTTTGCTTGAGACCTCAAAATGAACCCAAACCACGTTCCCAACTTTGAAAGGCCATTGCATTATCTGCTAAGCCATGCATCCTACTGGAAAATCTTCTCCATGTTCATACAAAAGGAAAATAAAACCTAGGCTGCTCTGGGCTCTAAGCCAAGTCTGAACACAACACACACACACCCCAACAGGAAGGGAAAGCGTTGCACCAGGGTTTGGCAATTATGAACAGGCACCAATAGTTGCAAACCAGGCTTTGCCACAGAAGTCTTTATGCTGACCGTCTTGACTATGCTATACCAGTTGTTTGTAAGCTGCAGGTATATGTCCTTGCTAGTGCTATTGCATTCCTCCTAGAAGGGAAGGCAAAGCTGGAGTATGCTAGCCCTCAGTAGAGGAGAGCTATGTACAAAGCGACTCTTGAAATGCAGGGCACCATCTTGTTTGTTCTTTCCTTCTGTGCCCTTCTAGACTGTAAGCACTTTTGTTTTACCAGGGCAGGTGCAGAGGCATTCAGAACAAGATTTTCTCCTATCTTGATCTTTGCTTTTAAATCTCTGGTCACGGCAGTCTCCTGTGAAAGCGGTGTCCTTCATTCCATGATGGAAACTTTCACCTAGCTCACGTGCAGTTATTCTTCAAGAACATACCTCATGTGAGGCTCCATCACAGTGTAGGTCTGTTGCTACTTACACTTTAACAATTTATTGCTTTGTTCCACATCAAAGCAAGGTATCATTTATTGCCCTTTATCTACATACCAAACCCCCCTTGAAGTGACTGAAAATGTGCCCATATTCAGCTGCTATATTACAAATAAGCTGCAGCACCAATGGTTTGGATATTGGTTACTAGCGCTTGGCTGGTACTCACAGTTTCCAGGACAGTTTGCCAGCAGATGTGACACACTGAAAGCCCATTTCCAAGGGTTATTACTGGATATTTATAAGTGATTTCCCCAACTTCTGCTTCAGAAAAAGTAGCCCCATTGCCTTTTCTAGTGTTATGTTCAAGGAAAACAGCACCAGTGCTGAGGGATTGCAACACTCCTGTAGGACGTTGCAGTGCATGGCACTAGGCTAAAGGCGGAGCTCTGCAAATGAATTTCTCCACCGGCACTACAGGATACCCTCTTCAAGGTCACACAACTGCTTCTGATGGGATATTTTTATGGAGGAAAGGCTTTTCCAAAAAAGTAAATGAGACGTATACACAGTCCGGGAAGGGACCTGACAGCATTAAAAAAGACAGTACAGAGAGGTTATTTTTTGGATATATGAATAAAGACCAAAAGAGACATGGAAAGAGCAGGAGCTATCCACGTCTTCAAAAAAAGTGTAAGGCTATTTTGAATTAATTATGTTTATGTTTATGTTTATACAGTACAGGCATCCTATGATGCTTGAAAATTCATGTACAGCATTGCACATTGCATATCAAGAAAGCTAAGGAGCTGAAGTGCATGCAGCCAACAAGCCTGATTCAGAGAAAAGGAAGTTTATTCAGAGTCCTTCTGAGTAAACCCCTACTTTTATAAGAAACATCATGAACTGCATGGCTCAGCCACTTCTGCATAACAAACTGCTCAGTTTATCGGTTTCAGTGTGGCTTAAGGCACTATCAATTTTACCTAGATTTGTATCTACTGTTCCAGAGTACAGAGATAAAATAAACTTGTGTTTAGACCACAAAGTCACTACCCCTACTTCCTCAGTAGGGTTCTTTTTATGGATCTTTTACTGTTTAGGCATTGCATGAAAGAGATAAATGGACACTAGTTCACAGAATCACAGAATGGGTCTGGTTGGAAGGGACCACAGGAGATCATCTGGCCCAACCTCCCTGCTCAAGCAGGATGATTCTAGAGGACATTGCACAGCACTGTGTCCAGGCAGTTCTTGAATATCTCCAGTGAAGGACACTCCACAACCACAATGACTCAGAAACGATTAAAACTATTAAAAATTAGTAAAGATTAGTGAGCATTATCACTAGGGCCATAATTGTGGGCTTCTTGGTCATACCCCCGGAGCAATGTGCCAGGTGATGTGAGGTGCTTCCCAGCCACTAGTGCTTGGAAGGCAAGTGAGTCTGCATTTGGCAGAGTGAAAACCTCCCTAAGCCTTGGCATTTGGAAACACTGACCCCCAACCAGACTTTTTTCACTCAATGAGATATGATTCCCAGCCATGGGAATTGCCACAAACTACTCCTCTGGAGCTCAGTTACCATTGGGAGTGACTTCAAGTACTACCTGATTTGAATTTCTCCTCCTTGGAGACAAAGTGTCCCATGAATAAAACTCACCTGGCCTTTCTCTAGCCACCAAATCTGCTTGAGCTGGGCATGGGTCCAACATGAATGCCCCTGGAGTTTGAAAGAACCTATAGCCTTTTGGCCTTGCCAAATCCCCAGTCAGTGCCTCTCTCAGCCGGGCCAAGCTGCCATCCTAGTCCTGCAGGAAACAGCAAGTGCTGCAAGCTGCTATGCCACTTGCATGTGCCTCCAGCCAGGCTTGAAAACAGTCCCAACCCTACTGTGATGCAGCTTTAGATGACTAAAGATGACTGCTTTAGATGGATATGCCTGCAAGAGAGGCTCCCTTCCTTCTCCAAAATATGGCTTGTTCCATGAGACCACAGGCAGGTTCACAAGACCACACATGAGACCACAAAGCAAGTTCCTCATCTTCCTAAGTGATTCTGTGGCTTCATTTTCCCAGACCCACTGAATAGATCTGGTGTCTGCTCCGAGTAATGGGAGCTGTAGGCACTTGGTATCTGAAACACGTGGATTTAGGAGCCTTTATTCCCCATAATCAATCATTTTAACCCCTCCACGGTGTTCAGAGGGGCATACAGCAACCAGGGACTGGACTTCTGTGGACTGTAGCCACGTAAAGGTCTCATCAGCAAGGCAGCTGTATAAAACTGATAAAGCACCTGGAGAGAAAGAGAGCTGTTTGGAAAAAGCCTCTTCTGCCCGCCTGCCTGGCTGGCCAGCGCAGCCCCGGTGTGCAGCGCAGCAGCCACGAGACGCACACGCCGCCTGCAGCAGCCAATGCTATTCACAGAGATGGAAGGAGCCATTTTTTTGTCATTAACAAAAGGCAGTGTCTATTAAAAAATAAAAGGCATCACAAAACAAACAAAATGATTCATTGGGATTTTAGAACTCACCTCCAGACACAGCGGGAGGGGAAGAGCCTGCCATTACCCATTCTGGCTGCAGAATGGGATCAGCCGAAGAAAAAGCATGTTCCCACAGCAGAGAGTTTGAGCTTGTTTTGTCAGACACTGAGGTTCAAATGACCTTTCTTTTTTGGCACAAGGATTTTGGCAGCCTGGAGAACGCTGGTGCTAAATAACAGTAACACCAGCTTTTTCCTGGTACCACAGAGTAAACAATGCAAACAGTGTTTCAGGGTCTTGGTGGGGCTGAGCTGCTGATTCGGATGCACAGACAGATCAAACTTTGGTTAGAGAATGAATAGCTCTTATTTACTTGTAATCTCCACCTTGGTGGGAGACACAGACATGCATGTGAGAGAAACTCCCTCTTGAAAAAGATTTTCCACCTTTCTTGTCTCTGTGCTCTGATTCTTCAAGTATCTTCCTGGATGTCATCTTGTCAGCTAATGTGTCAGGCAGAAAAGGTACCCAGTCACAGGAACAGTATTGAGAAGCAAACGTACAGTATTCACAGCTACAGAAAAAGTGGACATAATCCTGCACTGCAAGTTTTCTACCTCAAGTTACCTTTTAATTCAGCTAGTTGTGACTTTATGTCTATTTTTTGTTTAAAACCTTTGAATTCATAGGAAAATTTCAATTAATTTGGTCAGAGGGATAGAGGTATTTTGTACTTCAACCTTCTCATTAGGTTTGTGAAAGGCTTTGTGAGGAAAGAGTCCCTCTTAAGTTCTGATACAGAAAGACCCTGTTCTCTGGGGTCTCTCAGTCATTATTAGACATCAAAGAATCCAAGCAGAGGTCAGATTACTTTTCCAGACCTTTCTGGTCTGCATCTTACTGAACTGCACTCCACTCCAAAACTGAGCATGCAGGTATCTACAGCTTCCTTCAGCTTCCTACCAGGAGCAGACTTCTCAAAAGGCCAATAGAAGGCATTTCAGTTGGAAAAAAAAATCCAAACAGCTAAGTGTCATTATCTCTTGATCAGTTTAGCTTTAGATTCACTCAAGGCAGCAAGGCAGAAGGCTTGCTGGGAACTCTCAAAGACACAAGAAAGATATTGCATGGCTCAGTATTACCTGGAAATGTTTGATTTATTTCCTGAAAGACACTAGCCTCTTGAATGCTCCAACAGCTTTACCTTCTGTCTGGCTGTTTATCCACTGTTCCACTCTTGACCTCACTGCTAAAAGATGTCTTCCAAATTAAGTGTTTTACACATTATTACAACATTGAAATGAATCCAGGTGGTAGTTTTCAAAGGAGCTGAAGGTAAAAAGTCAGCATCTCACTTCCTTTTAGAACCTTTGATGATCCCATCTTCAATCCCAGCTCCCTGCAGCAGTGGGCACAGTAGTTCATATAGGAAGGACAGGCAGGGAGGATGCAGACAACCACCAGCTCAAAAGAAGGGCTCAGTTGGTGGTCATCAGTCTCTCAGAAGGAGCTCAGCAGTGGTACCCACTTGGTGGGGAGCGATGTCCTCTGCAGTCACTGGAAAGGATGCAGTGGTGCAGATGCAGCTCCCACAGAAACAGAAAGCTGTCCATATCTCAGGCTGCAGGGAGTGCCAGAGTCTGGCACCGGAACCGGATGACAGCAGAGTCAACATGTGTGAAATGTGAGCAGGTAGATATCTGCCCATCATGGTGGCAGTGCTAAGAGAGGAGGTGGAAAGTTAAGAAGCATCAGGGACCCTGAGGAGGAGATTGGCAGGTGGAGCCACTGTACACCATCCCTGTGGCAAATGCACCAGCCTGCTGCATCACAAGAGGCAGAGGATCCCCTACTGTCTCGCCACATCAGGCAGAAGAAGGGGACCTCAGAGATGGGGGTGGGGGGTTGGATGGAAACAGGTCTCTGCTAGAGGCAGCAGGTGAATCCCCTCCCACAGGGAAATCTGGTGTAAAAGTTCTTTGAAAGTGGAATTGCTTTTTGTATCAACCTGAAATATACTGTAAAACATCAGGAGGTATTTGTCTTCCTCTGGAAACTGATGATACTAGTTTTTTTTCACAGAAAGAATGTAAACGTAATATTGCTCTTGCTGTGTTCAAGTATAACAAATACTACCCTAACGTCATGGCAACAAAAAAGTTAAGATTGAATGAAGAAAACCTTGAACAAAATCAAATCATACTACACTGTCAGTGGGAATCAGAAGAGAGCTACATAAAAGAAAATAATTATGTATTTCCCTATTTGTCCAAAAGAGTGCAGAAAAAGGAAAGGCCAGAGGCTATCTACAGGAGCAGCACAAAGCAACAGAGCTAACAACAGGCATCTGATCACCTTAAGTAGAAATAAGTAATTTATATTTAGAAACATAAGCAAAAGTATCATCTGTCCAGAAAATAGCTCCCTTATCTAACAGTGGTGCAGACAGTGTGTCCACATAGATGTCAGTGGCACAAATTCTGTTTGCTTGTGTCTGGTCAGATGCGTCAGGAGTGTGAACAGGAGATTTTCAGGACCAAAGGCATCTTGAAGGTGGCTTGATCAGCTACCTGGGTATTAAGCCACAGCCTAGCCAAATGCCAAGAGAGCTGTTACATATTTCTTCCACTAAACTCAACTAACATTACCTCTGCTTTCCCCACAGGCAGATGGCCATACCACCCAAACACAGCCTGTTCCTTCCTGCAGCTCTCATACCAGCCCTGTCCCCAGATCCCAGGCCTTTCCTTCCCTCCAAAATTAGAGTTCTGTCTCTCTTCTTCAGCCTCTGGTTGTGGCACACTGCCTGGCTGCTGCCAGTGAAGCTCTGAGACTGGAGTGGATGGCGACCACAGCTCCTTTCTGCTTCTGCACTCCTGGGATGAAATGCCCCATTTTCAAACTCAGACAATGAAGTTCAGCACCCTGCCCTGCAACACATTCCTCAAGTGTCTTTTAGATTAGTAAAACAGGTATTTAGGGACCAGTGCACTCATTTGAATGTTCAGACACAGTAATTTGGCACCTGGTCCTGATTTGAAAACTGGGTCAACTGTTATTTTCTCCTCTGATCTGCCTCCTTTCACTGGTGACAGTCAGTAGAAAACTACTTTTCTAATCCAAGTCAGCCTTGCAGATTAATAGGGCAGAACATCAGCACCTGTATCAGAGAATTACTACCTATGGGGCTGCAGAACTATGCGGTGGATGTGGTTCAATATTCAATAGGATGTAGTTAATTCTGTTAAAAAGGTAGAATCTCAGCAGCCTTTGCAGAATTACATCCTGAGATATACGACAATTCTCCCAACAAACAGATGTGTCCAGTGTGAGAGAGCTTTAATACGTCCCTGAAAAACTTTCATAGGTTGATGTTGTGAACATGGTCAACAGGCATCATTTGCAGTGTCCCTTGAGCAGATGCTCAGGTACAAGACTATATGGAGGGCAGCTGGAAAGACTGAAAAGGAAATTGATGGTGAAAAACATATTCTATAGGCTGAGTGCATATTGAGTTTACATCAGTTTCACTTCTGTCACCTGTGTGCTGATATATTAATGAGGGCTTGCTGCCTACTTCTCAGTTTTATTATATTTTTGTGTCAGTCCTGTACACAGAATTGCCCACAACCAGAAAGCTTGGGGTGCTACTCATTTTGATTTAGAAACTGCCAAACTGAGAGATGCTGACCTCAAGCTTTCTGTTCACTAGAATAAAAATGCAAATCCATGTTAACTTGCATTGATTAACTACAGAGAAAAACCACGATCACGCTGGGCTCAGTGTTTTATCAGGCTGTGACTAACAATCCCGAACCGTGGCCCACTCCATGGAGCCTGTGAGAAGGGACAACCGAGGCAGGAAAGCAAATCACAGAATCAGAGTCTCAATGCCTTTGCACTGGAGAGATCATGGTACCTCCAACTCAGCTTGTCTCAACTGAAGGTGCCACAGTCCTGGGTGAACACACAAGGACCATCACCAAGCCCAGGTGGGTGGGGTCTTCAACAGAGAGGCTACTTGGGAGCTCAAGAGGCAGCCTAGTATCCAGTGTCATCTTTTTAGCCTGATGCATAAATCACAGCTTCCAATACATAATTGGTGGGAGTGATATAATTGTACCCAGCCCCTCTGAATACAGTTACAGGTTGCTGTCTCTAGCCAATCATTCCCTCTGTGTCATCTTGTGTGAACTCCTGCCAGTTAACCTTCATCCCAGCCCAAACCTTCTGTAAATATGAGATCACCTTTTCCACCAAACCAGCAACAACAACTGTGGTGAAAACATCCCACTAGGTTTCAACCCCATGCTGCAGACACCATTCTTGGTGTTTGCTGGCTCACCCTCAGGGACTGGACACTTGAAGCCCCTGGGATGTCCCAAAGGAAAGTGACGGAGGTGACTGGCACTTGATTGGCTTGATTGTAGCTTTGGGTGTTGCCATGATCTGCTTGCAGTGCCCTTGCCCTGGCCTCTGCTATTCTCAGCATGCTGGACACACTTTAATTCAGATTCTCATTTATGCTTGGTGTTTCAATATAACCCTGCAAAATTCAAGTTCCTGTTTTGAGCAGCACACTGCATGTTTATAGTGATAAGCCCAAAGACACTCATCAACAGATGCTTGTTGCTCGGGCTGACAAATTATGTCCGAGATCATATACTGTGTTTTGGCTATGGTTTTTTTAAAGTCTCAATTCAAGACAATTTTTTTACCAGTTTCAAAGCACAGCTGAACTACCAGAGGGACTCATGTTTAGCTTGGATGTATTTACTATCAAGTGTATTATTACCGCTCTACTTTTTCTAAATTGACTGACCTTGTGCATTTCCCTTGCAACGATTTTGGAAAGAGATGCTGGGGGCAGCAGGAGTTCATCAGTGCTCAAGTGAGACCAATCCATCTCCAAGCCCCATTTAAGAAAAGTGACCCTGAAGACTCTTATGGTATAGGCAGAGGCTGGCTCCAGCAGTGTGTCACCCCAGCCATCCTCTCCCAGTGATGGAGCCAAAGCAGGGAGCTGTGAGGGCCAGCTGCATGGCCAAGGACTTTCAGCTGGTCACATCAGGATTTCTCCAGCCACACACAGAACTGGAAAAGTAACAAAACACTGTGTCAGCATAGAGAATGTTAAGTCTTCCAGAGAGTTTGTTTAATTTTATGATTCTGTTAATAAAACATGGGGGCTTGACCTATTTCACATTGTTTCTTCTTTTCCGTACTGCTTCTTCTATATTTTTCTTATCAGCTGTTCTTCCCACACTGGTGATGAAGCAGTGAAGTTTTCCATTTAAAAAAAAAATCACTATCATTTCTACAGCCTGTCCAGACTCCTCTGTTTGTTACACTGTGCCCCACTAGGAATGGGGAGGATGAGCTCCACGCCGGGACCCCCACCCCAAAAGCACCAGGATGGACGTGTGCACGAGCATGTGCGTGTGTGCAGAAAGGGAATGCGAGAGGGAGAGAACGTGTGTGTCCCCAGTTTAATTAGAAAATTTAATTGGATGGAGTTTGGGTCATTTTTTCCCCCCCGCTTTAGAGCTGGCTGCAATAAACAGACTTTTCTCTTTCCCTTTCATCCTTCAGTGGTTTGTAGTTCTGCATCTGCTCTGCTGGCATTGTCTCTGCTAACGGCCATACCGATCAGGAAGCCAGAGCCAGGAGGCAAATGAAGGGACTGCATTGATACCGCTGATCACTGAGCCCCACATAACTGGCAACTGTTTCTGTCTTTTACCTCTGGAGATGAGTTGAACAGATTGTGTAAAATTTGGTGGCTTCCAAAAAAGAAAGGGGGGTGGGGAAAAAGGGAGGGACATCTTACTGCCTTGGCCCTCTTGGTACCTGGTACCCAGGGGTCTGTTCAAACAACATCCCCAGCACAGGAAGCAAAAGTGAAAAATTCATGGAAGTGAGCAAATCCGCTGATTTCAGGGAATGTTTGTACAAAAGAGTGAGAGACTAAACACACTGCTCCTTTTTCTCCAGGGGCGGATGCTACAGGCTTAGGTCCTGCCACAGAACCCTCCACCTCTCAGCTTTGGCTCTGCTGTGGCAAGGGAGCCGGCAAAGCCTTGCACCGCATGCTTGGGAAAGTGCTCAGCTCGGACACAGAGGAACCAGTGCCAGGAACAGTGACTAACATTTGAGAGAGCCTGAGCATGTGGGACACTTCTCACAGATGCTGTTTTGCATTGCTCAGCAGCATTTCATCACACAGGATATGGGCCACAGTCATAAGGTGAGATGGATATTCGTCATCTCTACCCAGAAAAAATGGCCTGCGCAAACCGAGTGGTGGCTTTCTTTTTCTTCTCAGTTTGACTTTCAAGAAAGATAGTAAAGATCTTCTCCCTCACCATGTTCTGCCACCTTTCTGCACATTAGCAGCTCTCCTGATGTTTGCTGTGTGTTTGAGAACACAGATAGTTTACATGGAAGTGGATGTTTGCCCATCCTTGTCTAGCATCGATGAGGATTATAACAAAATAAACCTCTAATAGAGGACAAATTTTGACACCAGCAGTTTCTTTCTCTGAATTTTAAGACAAAAGGGACAAGGTGGGCCCCTACCATATCATCCTGCTGGCTCCTCAGGTGGATCAAGTTCAAACACAAGCATTTTATGGTCCACACACCTCATAATCTCTCTCTCTTTTTCTTCTTGCTTTCCTAGCCCTTCCCTCCCCGCCCCCCAACCACATTACACAGTCAGGCTGGGATCAAATTCAGCTTACTTGAATGTATATAATTTCCAAGTTGAAGTCTAATCTGCAGCCTTGTCCCCAGCGAGAGACTCAATTTACCACTCCTGTAACTAAAGCTCATTGTTACGGCTATAATAATCAAATGTATCACTTTCCTAAAGGATACTTCTGGTCAACATTTTGCATTTTTTAGAAAGTTCTCTATAAAACTCTTCTCTTTGTTATATCACACGCAGGCTTCCTGCTCCATTCAACCTTTCTTTTTCTTTCTGTGTCCTATTCATTACACCAATCTAGAGGGGGGGAACAAAATTATATTTCCCTTAGAAGAATCAAAATTGTTCATGTCTGTGAAAGAATAATAGCATGACCAGGGGACTACAGATCAATGTTATCCAGATCAGCACTTAAATGGAAATCACTCTGCATGAAAAATTCACGATGCCCTCTATCCTTTACGTGGATAATGGGGACATCTGGTTACAGCAGACAGAATCATTTTACGTACATACATATATGTGATATACAGAATTGTGGGCTTTCAGTGTAATTCAGACAATGACTGACATTGCCAGAATTAGTTATTTGGTAACTATTTTGAGGAGACTAATACACCTGCCTCTAATGAAGACAAGTTCTTAATAGTAGCATTATCAAGACAGGCCAAAGGGCTAGATAAGATCACTGATGAGAGCCTGTGATATCTGCAGGTTTTACCTGCTTCTATTTTTTAATTGAAATTTTTCATATTGATAAAAGGAATGGTAGCCAATCTTCTTGTCCATTCATTTCTCCTTCTTTGGCCTCAGCCCCAGTGATGTTTCTGCAGCCCTTGGACTCTTGGCAACACCTGCATTAAGAAGGAGGAAGTGCAGAGCCTCCCCACACCCCAGGCACTTTGCACACTTTTTGCCCACAAGTGTCCAATGCAGTTTATGCCGTGATGGACTCATAGAGCAGCTAAGGAAAAACCATGCCTTAAATCTCTGACCACACTGCTGAGGATTGTACAAACCACACACCCACCTACCACCCTGACTGCCCTTGCTAAAGGCTAATGCCTCAATGCTTTATGTCCCAGGATTAAACAGGATCTTCTTACCCTTTAAACACAGCTGGAGGATAAATGTCAGCAGCTACTCTGGCCTTCTGATGTGGTGTACTTGGGTGAGGAACATCCCTCAAGAAAGTGGAAAACCCAGCTTGTTCCCTTTCCCGCTCCCACAGGACTCTCGATCCCATGCTCCCATCAGTCTGGGCAGGGAAAGCCTTAAAGAAAGACTGAGCAGAGAGGCAATGCCTCCATCCTTCCTCCCACAAGAGGCCAGTGCATGAAGGCTTCAAGGGCTAGAAGGAGAAGCAGTGTCAAACAGAGCCCTGTGCTGCAGTCTTCACATTTAAAGGCGTACATGAGTCTCAATTTCTCAGCTTTACCCCTCTGTGGATTTATACTTAACATGATCCGGTCTTTGGACAGAAGTAACTCGTTTTGATTTGTAATGGGGATATCCCTGTCTTTAGTTAGGCTTTTGAAAAGAACATTAGGCCTATATTGTATTTCTCCTCACGGAACTCTCACAGCTGCTTCAGTTTTGCCTGAAAACACATCAGAAGTTTAAACAAATCAGTGAGCTTCCCTCCTCTTTCTCAGGAAAGTCAAGGGTCAGTGTGCAGTGTTGCACACACCCCAGAGCCCACAGGGTGCATCTCCTGTCTGTGCCCAGTGGCAGCCAAGAACAGAGGACAGGAGGGCAAGTCTGAAGTCCAGGCAGGGACACAGCAGCACCTCATCAGTGTGTAGTAACACGGAGGAATGAAAAGTGAGCAGCAGTGGCGCTTTTAACTGTTGGGCATGGAATGTAAAGGCAGAGGCCAGCATGCAGAGAAGACAAACCCAAATGGCTTCAGGACAGACATATACAAAAGTGCACATATGTTAGCATTTGAGATTAATACTTGGAGATTAATACCTTGTCTTATACCTGGAGAAAAGAAATGAACGAAAAATATACAACTCAGCAATCCAGAGACAGAAATGATAACAGATGAATCAAGATTATCTCCCATCATAGTGGAAAATCAAATAGCATATTTGTTGTTCAAGTTAATGATATATCAGCATGTTCTTTTATTACCTATGTATATTTAGCTGTCTTGGACAATATAATCAGAATAGATCAGCAGAAGAGGATCCCATACTACATACTTATGTCCTAATCAATATGCACGAGAACTACTTCACACGCTACTCAGGCCAAAAGCTGCTCTCTCCATTGCCATTAATATTGATTGGTATTTAAGTGGAACTCACTGTCAGTCCATTGCACCAGCTCTAAAGTGACAGCCATGGTTAGTGCAATTTCTGTTTCTAATACAGACCTTAACCTTCCTGCACTTTCTGATTCCCTCAGTACCCGCTGTCTCCTCAGATGCTGCCTCAGTCAAACAAAGGCCCAAGATGTGGTTTACAATAGAGAATTTTTCATATATTAAGAGCATAAAAATTTTTCCCATCACTCACACAATTTTAAACGCTCAAATGAGGAAATTAGTGTTGAGTGGTACAGACTAGATCTAATCTCATTAATCCAACAATAATTGAAATACAGGACTTCCCCCGAGGCCATGGATTAATGACCAGCTAGGTGGAGCTGCTGACATGAAGCACAGCCAAGTGCCATTAACCCCAGCCAGGCATTATTTAATCCCAGAGGAAATCTCCTGCGCAAAATTTGTTAGCTCTTGGGTGAGAGGAAGAGGGAGGAGAAAGGGGCACGTGGGCTGGGTGCATGGAGGGCGCCCTTCCGGCTGTCGAGCACGGGGCATCCCTGCAGACTCCCACGTGTCTCCCACGTCTGCCCCAACCCACGCTGACCAGTGGACACATAATTAAAATGAATTAATGATCTGAAGCAGAAACTGTGTTTAATGAAGTCCCACTCAGATTTGTGTGCTAATGCCAGCCCTGTTTGCAGACAAATATTTACTAACTCTCTGTGCATAAAGTGACAGGCCACCTGTTCTCCCCTCTCATTATGTCTCCCTAAGTCTAAAGGTAACACTGCCTGGTTAGATCTACAACATTCAAGCCACTTCAGAGGCTCATAAACATCTTCAACAAAGCTGAGCCAGATCTGCCAAGCTCTATTTGTTTCAGCCTCTGTTTTTTGACTCCACTTATTGTACACTCCCTAGATGCAAACTCAACTAAATGCTGTTGCCTCTTTTAGCATGAGGTAATTTCCTGTCTAGATTCTTACCAAATAATTTCTGTCTTCTCAACCAGAAATCCTTGAAGGTGCATAGGTTGCTCCCAGCCTTGACAAAGAGCTCCAAAGAGAAAAGCAATAGGCAATGCCATATTATTAGTGACAATGACAATACTAGCAATACTAATATTTATAAAAGACATCACAGTCATAGCAGTTGCATTTAGTATCATTGCAATGTAATTAATAACAGTAACGGTTTAAGAGGCTACTCTTGTTTTCATTGAACTAGATGGGAGTTTTGGGATTTACTTTAGGGGAACAAGGTCAGATCCTAAACAAGCAAGGATTATCCTACCAAAAAAAAAAAAAGGAAGCGGTATAGGATTAAGTCTCCCGCCCCTTTCCACTCCAAGCAAAAGAAAACCAGGAAAGATCAGAAAGCTGTCAGGGAGACAGACAAGCAAGAGACAAGCAGAGGTTAAAAAGCAAACAAAGCTTCACGCATAGCACTGGGTGGTGCCCCTTTTCACATCAGCAGGGGAATGTCCACCTGAGCAGTCCCTTACCAACAGGAATGAGGGACTCCATGTGCAGCTCCTCTGAAGGAATTAAAATGTGCCTCACGTTTCAGCTGTCTGCTCAGTGGTTTATGATTTGATGCTGCACTGAGGTGTTAGGTGCTCCTACATGCTCGGCCTGCCCACGCATCCCAGCATGTGAGTGTGGGAAGTTCTAGGATCCATGGGAGGAGACAATGTTCCCACACAGGCAGGTAACTCTCCTCCTTTGGCACGCAGGATGGAGATTGCTGCACGCAGACTAGCCGACACACTGGGGTGAGCAACCGCTGCTTGGACATTCAAGTGACACCCAACACCTGTTTCTTTACAGCAGGCCAAGTCTGAGCTCACAAGAGCCAAAGCTGAACCAAAACGTGCCCTGTCAAAGGCCGGGAAGAAGAGCCCAACAGGCAGCCCTGCTCACGCTGCACTATGTTCAGCACAGTTTGTGGTAAGCTCAACCCAGAGGGGCAGCTCTGGCCCTGGAGGTAGGCTGAGTCATGCACCCCTGGTGGCACAAGGAAGAGTGGTTGTGAGCACAGATGAACTCGACAGCTTTTTTCCACCTCTGCCTCCTCTGATCTGCCATCAGCCACAAAACTTTCTGTTTCACATCTGTATTTTTCTGGGAATGGCACAAAGTAAAGCCCCACCGTATTACAAGGCCATGAAAAAAAAGGCAACCCCCCATCCCTGAAAAAAAATATTATTGCCTGCTTGCTTGTTCCTCCATCTCACCACAGCCAAACATTAACAACTGACTGTTCCTTTGTAGATAGTTGACTGCTTCCAGCCCTGACATGTGCAATCACTTTCTGGTGTCCCACCCGACAAAGCACAGTGTGAAAGGATGTACACATGAAAGCCAGGGTAAATTCAAAAACATCAGTCCCAGGCTGCAAGGGAGCTGAATTCAATATCAGCAAAACATACAGGAAAGGGCAACATATAATAGAAGTGGAGGGGGACAGAATGGAGGGTGTGCAGGGGGAGGGGATAACGTAAACATACACGCATGAAAATATTAGATGATTCTCGTTGCACAGTGACTTGAATTCAAAGTATTCATGTGGTCATTTCCATTTCTTTTCCCGAGAGGGTGCTGGGACTAGCATGGCTGTCAGAGGAGTGTGAGAAGATGCCAGCACAGGCAAACAGTTTCCAAGGCAGAACTACAGCAATGCCTGATGTTGTATTAATGTGAGTGCTGGCCATCTGGCCATTAGGGACAAGCTGCTGCCAGGGTGTCTCTCTTTTTCCATCTCATTTCAGAAGCTCTGGAGCCTGGGACTGAGACCCCTAGGGAGATTCTGGCTAAAGATCACTCCAGCATCCACTCAGATGTTGTAGAGAAAGGGCCAGAGAGCTGATAAGGCAGGAGAATGTGCTCACACCCACACAGGAAAAAAAAAAAAAAAAAAAAAAAAAGGAGAATAACACTGAATGAGGGGGGTAAAGGCAGAAAGAAAATGAGAGCAGATGAACAAGGGAATGGTTTAAACAAATAAGAGGGAGGAAGCAGGAAGAGGAAAAGAAAAATAAGAGGCACAGCACTTACTCAAAGGAGCCTTTAAAGGAGGAGAGAGGAACAGAGAAGAAAAGGAGTACAAAGGGTTCAATAAGGAGAAATGGCTATCATTAAAGGCACAGGGGCTATGAAAGGACTACTAGGACAATGCACCTTTTTGGATTTTAACTACTCAGAACTAAAATAAGGGCTTCCAGTCTGCCCTCTTGAATAGTACCTTGTCCCAGGAGCCTGCCGAAGCCAGTGCTTGGGCGAATGGGAGTGGGTAAAGGTGCCAAAACTTTCTCTTGTCAAAATAAATGCTCTTCCTTATGCTTGTTTATCTACTTTTTAACCACCACTGGAGGTGCTTAAACTAGGAATTTTTTCAGTGTACAGAAAGACAAGTACAAAGCTGATAGTCACTATTTTATATCAGTATGGAAGATTGCATTCCTGGAAGTGTCAGCGGCTTTACTTGACTGCTGCTAAAACAGAGAGAGAGAGAGAGAGAGAAAGAGAGAAAAAAGAAAAGAAAAGAAAAGAAAAGCAAAGAAAAGAAAAGAAAAGAAGAGAAAAGAAAAGAAAAGAAAAGCAAAGAAAAGAAAAGAAAAGAAGAGAAAAGAAAAGAAAAGAAAAGCAAAGAAAAGAAAAGAAAAGAAGAGAAAAGAAAAGAAAAGAAAAGCAAAGAAAAGAAAAGAAAAGAAGAGAAAAGAAAAGAAAAGAAAAGCAAAGAAAAGAAAAGAAAAGAAGAGAAAAGAAAAGAAAAGAAAAGCAAAGAAAAGAAAAGAAAAGAAGAGAAAAGAAAAGAAAAGAAAAGCAAAGAAAAGAAGGGCACCCAGTTCTTCTATAATGTAAAGCAAAATATCACCCTACAAGATAAATCTTGGCTAATGGGCAAGAAAGTGTCATGGAAGATCAATAGCAGTAAAATGACAACCTGTGAAACATCACTTCCTGCAAAAACTGCTCAAGAACCAGCACTACAGTGTGATTTCCTGAGTAAATTACTGAAAAGTAGGCATCATGTGCAACTGTTACTTCTGGTGCTATTATTACTACACTACTATTATTTTGGTCCAAGAGGATCTGCAGGCGGGACTGAAGTCTGAAAACAGGATCCCTTCTGAGATTTCCCATGCTTCCTCATTTTACCTAACATCCCTCTGATCTGTCTCTGGCATTTAAAGGATCTTCTTCAAAAAGATGCTTCTGGCATGAAAACTGGGGCATTAACTCCACACAGAGGAGCCTAAGTCCATCTCTAGATCATGCCAAACTAAGAGGGGCAATCTGAACTCCACTATGACACAGAGGACTGTCAGGTCTTGGTGGTGAGTCTGGTATGGGTCTCATCAGTAGTTCCCGAGGACATGGATTACAAGAGAGGGGAGCTGGGAGGAGAAGACTTTTCATTGACATGCAGTCTCCCACGTCAGGAGACCCACTGCAGGAGTGGACAAAGAGGATACCAGTGTTCTGTGGGCCTCTGGGTTGATCTGGTTGGACAAAGCAAACCCAGAGCCCAAGTATCTGCTGCCTAGTGGAGTTAAAGATGAGAAATCAAGGTGTTCCCTTCTCCCAGCAGATCATGTGCAAAGTACAATTTTCCCCCACCTCTGAGAAGTCTGCAACTATTACTGACTCCCCAGGCAGGTGACATGGGGCACAGCCTGTCCTGGAGTAGAATAGGGGATCCCCTATTCAGAGAGGTAACACTCAGCAGAAGGCTTCCTTAGGACACCGCCTGCACAGGTGCACTCCTGGTACTTCTGCTCCTTCTGAGGCCAGAAGGCAGCCACCACTGCTCTGTGGCAGCAGTCACGCAGCTGAGACACAGATACAGCTACTGGTTTTGCCAGGAGCACATGCTCTTGCAGCTGTGATGTCTCGCCTCCTCTGCCTGAGACAGTGGAGAGGAGTAGCACAGGAACAAGAAGCGAGATGGAGACAAAACTGTGGGGAATCAGAGCAGGATACCACCAGCATCTGCCAAAACAGGCATTTGCAATGGGCATTTCACAGAGCAACCTCAGAAATTATCATAAAACTGTTATCAGTGTGATTCTGTGATCTTGGCTGGATGGAGAGGCGATGACACAGAAATCAATGACAAAGTTTACCACAGTGTCAGTTACATGAGGTTCACAGCACAGGAAAAAGCTGAAGATCATTCTGCAGGAAAGCACAAACCCCTACATCACAAGTAGTGTTGAGCCCAGCTTTACAATATTTACACCCTGTGATTATGATACTCCCTAATTAAGAGAAGAACTAGCATGCAATAATGGATTACATATGTTGTTTGGGATTTGACTTTGTCCTGTCCTGTGAAGGCAGAAAAACTGTGAAGGACTTATTATTCATAAATAATATTCAGAAATAATATGATTCACACTCCAGAAAAATCAAATCCTAACATATTTAAAAATGAATACAACCATTTTCATAACATGCACTTTAACATTGGAACCTAACCTTGGAATGTCCTGATAGATCAAGTTCTTCCAAAACTAAAGGTTCTCATTACCTTTCAGGATCAGCCCTCAGTCTCTCCTTAATGTTCATATGGAACTTTCTTCCCTTTTTAGGCTTATTTTTGTTTTTAACCAAGAGCCAATTAGAAAGATTTTGAATAAGGTTGGAGGACTTTTTGTTCAAATGAGAAATTTTTAGTCCCTTGAAGTGTAATGGGTTTTCAATAGAAATCCTCTCCTGCTGTGCATTGATCAGCTATTGATTGGTGAGGGTTTAAACTAAATTATCGCTGCCAAATAAAAGACTTTCAGGATGAAGGAACTGAGCTGAGCACAGTGTTATATGAAAAGTAAGCCAATCCTTTGTGATGGAATCGAAAGGCCCTGGTCACTCTTGAAGAAAAAAAATGTTAATTGAAAAATTCCTTAAATAGGTAACAGCTCTGAAAGTCTGCTTTACATAAAAGATATGAAATCACAATCAGCCGACAGAGAGAAAAGGATCCTGCAGCTCAAGTGGTTTTTCTCTCTAAAAGGTGCTGATTACTTTCTCATTCATGGATGACATGGAGTGATGGAAATTAGTCATTTCAGAAGAAAGGACTAATGACAGCTGAACTTGTGGGCACTGAGGCAAGTTTGATGATTGGCTCCTCGAGACAGAAAGTTAAAACAAAAGAAATTCCTATTGGATGGAAAGATTTATCCCAAAACTAGCAGGAAAACAAATACACAAGCTTGGTAAGGCTTCAAAAGATCTGGGTTTTAATTTTTGCTTTCACCAGCAATCACAGGAGTTTCAAACTTTGTGGAAAGAGCAAGGGAAAATAATTGTGTTGACCACAGAAAACTGACTATTAAAAAAACGTTCTCAAACAAGCCGTTGTCTTTCAATTTGAAAATTAGAAGAATGGATCTTGCTGATCATGTGAGACAGGTGTGGGAGGTCAGAGCTTCATCCAGCTGTTAGAACTCCAATCAAAGACATGATCTAAAGAGGCACTAAAAAGCTTTTGGTAACCTCCATGTAAGTTAAAAGGGAGCTCAGTGTCCTTAAAGACAAGCTAGATCTTTAAGGAAGTAACTCTGGATACCTGTATCTCAACATGCACGGCGCTCTGCCAGGGTCACAGAGCATTGCAGTCGCTCCGAAGACTCCAAAGCTGCATCCCCATATTCCCACTGGAACACGGATAAGTCTTGTCTTGCCCACATCCTTGACTACATTCATACCTGGCTCTATGCTGCAAAGCCCACCAGCACCACCCTGGACACGGCTCTGCCTTCTCTGCTGGGAAATGTCTTTGTTGTCAGTCCCCAGTATGTCTTTTTACAGGCCAGGTGGCGTGTACTTAGTGCTGAACATCCTTCTTATCCTATCAAAGGGTAATAGGCAACAGGACCATTTAGCCAACACATTTAAACATGTCATTTTATTACCAGCAAAGCTATTTCAGGAGAAAAAATCTATCACCTTGTTTGCAATATTTCAGTACATCAAAGTCCAGGATTCAGGACAATCGTTTTCCCATTTCTGAACAGCTGGCTCCACAAGTCAATGTGGATCCCAAAACACCCTCATTCAAATTCGTATTTACAGAGCTCTGTAGTGTCTGTTTTAGGGATTAGTTTAGTATGTTATCCATACCTCTGGAAAAGAAAGGTCTGGTTTAGACGCCACAAAAATTCACTTTCAGTCTGGCATTTTGTACAACAAAATCACCTGCACTTCAAAACTTCAAAGGTGTCAGATCCAACATGGTTGCTTGGTTTCCTTCAGTCAGAGGAACCATATCTATCTAGTAAAAGCAGTCTCTTTGATTATGCTACTCTGTAGACATTTAGCTGCTGGTAGTTGTAAACTTCGTGCTTGCCCAGATTGTGATACAAATATTTCCTCCAATAAGATCCAGTAGAGACCTTCCAAACAGCAGGATATCACAGCAGTAACAGAATAAAACTCCTCTCTCATGACTTTGCCAGTATCATATATATACTGGTTAAAGCCAGAGCCTTCAAAAGAATAATAAAATGTGTCATAACCCCCTCAGTATTGTAGTTGTAGACATCTTGAGTGTTAACATCCCAGAAGAGCCTTATCATTCAGAATAAAAGACTGGATAGCATTCATGTAGGTAATATTTTTATCCATACAGGTCTCTACTGCTTTTTTATTTATTTTCCTTATTAATATCCCAAAGCTGTGAATTTCATTAGATAATTACCTGTGCATCAGGAGAGCACAAGCTGTGCTTGAGGCAAGCATGCATTGAACTAGGCTTGAGAAAGAGGTAACTGGAAAAAAAATGTAATCTTTTCTGATAAACATGAAGTCACACTAAATTTTCTAGTTGTCCCATCTGGCCCACAGCTCTGTGAAACAATTTAGCATAAAAAAATCATTCCCTTCTGCTCATTTTACACCCCCTGCCTTTTAACGGAGACAATTCATTTTTCATGTACGCTGTGTGCTAGAGTAAGTAGGAAATAACATCTATCTCCATTGCAATCTCCCATTGAAAACACTGATTTCCCCGATTTTTGGTTAAGTAATTGCAACAGAAGAGTATGTTGGATAATGAAAGCTCAGGTTTTTTACCCTTTCAGTAGTGATGAGTCACCTGGCCTTAGCAGGAGTAGACCCTGAGGCAAATGAATTTGATGATGCCAAAGATAGCAGTCTGGGAGAAGAAAAACATATGAAAAGGAGACTGCAAATATTTTCCTCCCCTGCTGGGCACAAAATATCTTCTTCGTTCTTGCTCATCTCAGCATATTTATGCAACAGACAGATTAATAAATTAAATAGTACCTTCCTAATCTCCAGTCTATACCCAGCATGGAGGGGATGAATGTTGGAATTAGAATTAAAAGAAAAACCTCTAACAAGGATGCAGAAGTTTATCATCTACATAGCAAATATCAACCAAATCATGTCAAATTAAATCTGATGGTTTTATTGGAGGACCTGATTTGCCACAACTCATTGCCAGATACCCTGTTATGTCTCTAGGGAATCAATGCTTTGGGTGGCCTGGAAAGGCAGGGTGCTGGAGCAATGCTGGGTGTCTTCCCAGAACACTCCACATAAGCCTGGGGGAAGAGTTTGAAAAAAGAAATTCAATAAAGGGAAGTCAAGTCTCACCTCTCCCGCACCTTGAATTTCAGAACTTACATTTTATGTGTCAAAGTTTCAGATTACAAGCGCCTTACTGTCAGACTTTGGCATCTGACACAACATGCCTACTGGGCATGTTTTTCAGACTCCAGAAACTCACTGGGCAAATGAAGAATAATTTGTTTAACCATCCACATTACTCCTTTGATGCGGGTATAATGAAAACGTCAATTTCACAACAGAGAAAACTGAGGAATGGAAAAAAAAACACCTCAAAATAAAAAACCTAAGGTGAGGAAAAAAAAATACCTAAGGTGAGGAAACCAGCATCACAGACAATGCTAGAATGCAGATCCTCTAATTACTGGACTGTGTTCTTCTAATTGCCAAATAAACCCACAACCCTAGCACTGGAATGATTATACCATCATCACCATGCTGTTTACTCAACAATCCAGTAATAGAGCAATGACTGGGAGAAAATACACTTTGGTTTTGTAAAATTATCTCAGAGGTTTGACAAGTCCTCACACAGAGACATGTAACAAGTTCAAACCACTCTTAAAACTAAAATCTGAAACAAGCTTCTGAAAAGGAATCTGTGTCACTTTCTGAAATGAACTGTTCATTTACATTCCTTTAATGATCTGACTGTATTGAACCCAATGCACTGAGCAACCCATGCAAGAAAGCTCATTTACACTTCCAACTTTGTTTTTCCAAGGGAGCTGTAATATTTACTTCCTCATTTCCTTTGAAGCATTTACGATGGGAGCTATAAGCTAAATGTTTCGAGCAATACATGGAAGATGAAAGGTGACCAAATATATTCAAGCGGATAATAAACAGAGAGCATTTGTAGGTGAAAACAACCAGCTTGGCATGAGAGAGAGGGAGGGACGGAGAGAGGGAGGGAGGGAGGGAGAGAGGGAGAGAGAGGGAGAAAGGGGGAGAGAGAGAGAGAGAGGGAGATAATGCAGTGGGTTTAATAGGAGGCTTTTAACGTTTCCTGTTCGGGATTGGCTGGCTTATTAATGATTTAAGCACAAATTGAATTAACCAAATATTGAACATATGTTCTTTTAAACTCTCTTAAATCTACCAGAGCCTTGCATGAGAGAGCTATGTAGCCATGCTGTTCAAGAGGGAGGAGGATGACAAGGGGGTATTGAGGGTGACTGGGTAAGTAAAACATAACCTGAAGGTGGTCAATTTAATGCTGTGTTAGTGGCCTGAACTTTCAGTTCCCAAAGGGAAAGGATGATTAATGCCACTACCAAATGTATACCCATACCTGACCCTGATCTCATCAAATCCTGCTGCCACCATCTGCTGTTTTTAATTCCTCTGCAATATTTGTATTTGCTACCTCCCTCCTACAAAGAGAGGGAGAAAAAAAAATGTTCCCTGCTTATGAATGGTGTGATCTGGTTGTACTGGCTGAACGCTGGCCAGGAGGCATCTGTTGCTTATAGTCCTGACAGCATCTGCTACTATTTCTCACTTTTCCCAGCATGCTGTGAGATATGGTTTCTCCCAAAGGTGGCCTTTGTATGCACCATTGTCAATTCCATCATTGTCTGCCACAGCCTGTTCCCACGATGCAGTGGTAGTTATTACCACGCTGCAAAACCTTTTCTTGCAGGCTATCTGTAATCTAAGATATTGTGTGATTGAGTTATGCAGTTAACCCTTTTCCTATGCATCAAACCATTAAAATAAAAAGAAAGAGGCTGGACCATTTTTGGTAGGAAAAGATTCAGAGCTTGCAATGGATAGCAAAATGAAGCAGATTTTTTTTGGTTTTTTAGGTTGTTTTGGTTTGGGTTTGGTTGGGTTTTTTTTTGCTTTTAAAATAGTGACAGTTTGGCATTAAGTCAAGGCTTAAAAAACAAACAAAAATACAAAAAGCAAAACATGCCCCAACTAGCAGTTTTAATTCCTTAAAAAAATACTATAAAGGATGCATTGTTTTTTCTCCTGATTCCTGATACGGCTATTAAGCATTGTAACCAAATGTGTGTGAATGCTATTATTTATGTGTCTGATCTTTAAATACCCTCTGCTAGTGGGATACAGACCGAGACTTCTGATGGACATAGGCGTCCCAAGCTGTCATCTTGCCTTGTCCTTCTGTCAAACAGTTAGTGTGTCAAGCACTTCTCCTGGGAACTTTTAGAGTAGGAGACTGAAGCGCAGAACAGTCCCGTCTCCAGAGAGCCACTTTTAACTCGCGACAATATCCTTGGTGTCAGCTCAGAATAGCCCACTATGGGGCTAGGAGAAAGAAAGAGCAACAGATGTTACCAGTAAAACCGTGTTTACAATTCGGAAAAGTTATTGCCCTTGCGTACCTTCTGACCAAAACCCACTTAAAAGTCGGCCAGGTTCCTAGCGGTTGGATTTTTTAAGTCAATTCTGTTCACATAAATCTTCATGTAGAGAACAGGTTATATTAAAATAGACATCACACCTCTCATATGTGTGTCTCTCCCATTCCCCCTGAATCATCTGTAACGCTGTGGACTTATCACTTACATCTGTGTTTATGGCAATTTCTATATCCACATAAGCATTGTAAGTATCTCTCCCTATAACAGATAAATCACAAGTGATGTTTTATCTCCCCAAATGTGTTCATGCATCTCTTACCCTCTTTTTTCCCTCTTCAACTTTTCATTAATTTGGAGCTACTTACTACATGTAAAATCACACTTAATCCCCTCAGAGGTACTTTAAAAATTTCATAGTAGTTAAAGTAACCAAAGTGGCCGACTCTGGAAGTAGTAATGATAATTAGCTAAAAGTTTTAAATCCATTTTAGTGCTGATCAAAATACTGGAGAGAGGGAGGGGAAACAACTATGGAACTTATGAAGAAGGTTTTTAAAACTAAGCTCCCCCTCCCCAAATCATCATCTCTCCTGCCTAGTCTCATGGAACTGTCAGGCAGTGCCATACAGCACATGGTGACAAAACAAATATCAGAGAAGCATTTACAAAAGTGCCTTTGGCCACTGTTTCTCTTAGTCTTATTTGTATTATATTTTGCATCATCTCTCACATTTTGGGGTGGAAAAATACTGAAGAAAGGAAAAATTGTGGCATTTAATATCTCTGTAATTCCTATTTTAAATGGGGACTCATGTTATTTTAACAGTATTTTTACACAGTCAGCCCCAATAAGGCCAAGTGCAGTATCAGCATGGAATGAAGATGAAGAACAAGTACTGTACAGACATACATGCTCTTAAGTACCAGATCACCTTGCCTTCACACATTTGCAAGTTATTTAAGGTCTGTTTTCAGTTTTATCATAGATCTAAATGAGGACCTCTGATTTAAAACTGGTTTGTGTTCTCTCTGTGCATGTAACAATTTACAGAAAATAAGGGCACTTTACAGGCTAAACCAGGTATGATGTTAGACAACAGATCTGCTGAACTGCTGCTGGTTAAGACCACTTAAAATACATTTCTGAATCCATCCTCGAGGTCCTCTCTGCAGTCTGAAATCCTTTTTCCACAGGCAACAGATAACAGAAAAACATGTCTGGGTAACTCACAGCTTCTTACCTCTAAAATGAGATGAGCTTGGGGAAGTACAGACTATCTAGAGCTGGACTCCTGGACTTAGCATCTAGTCTCCACAATGGCTACAAAATCTGAACAAATTCATTTGCACGGAGAAATTCAGTATTTTTTTTTTAAATGAAGGATGAGAAAGTGTGCCTGTGAAAGAATTCACACGTACAAACTGTGTATGATCCACTATTACAAACTTTTATATCCACAGGCAGAAAGCAATAAAATTAGCTTCACAGCCAGAAAACACAACTTGTGACACTGACCAGGATTATAACATACAAACGCTCTGAACGATAGATTTGAAGCTACAGATTCTTCCCAGATCGGCTGTGAGAGCTAAGTTGCTGCAAACCTACCACCCACCATTCCTAAGTCTGTAGCTCCCTGAGGCACCACTGCATCCTTTGCTATTGCCATTAAGATATGGGGTCCTTTACTGACAGCTTCTTTTGCAGGAGAACCTGTGTGTTTATTATTTCCTGTACCAACATGAACCAAGGTGAGACCTGTCAGGAAGGGCACTATGACCTTCCTGAGATGTTCAGTAAAACACAGCAAACCCCAGACGTGATGCAAGGAGGCACACAAGCACCACTTTCAACAGAAAGAGATTTGCACCCTAATGGCATAATATGGCTTCAATGAGCCTCACTGGCTATTTTTTCCAGTTTCAGGCCAGCCACACAGACTCTGATGCTCTTCATTTCCCCCACTCTGCTGGTGGCCTGGCTGCAGCCAGCGCACGGCCCCTGTGAGAGGTGCCAGGCACAAGCCCCTCCTGAGCCAGCGTCAGCCTGCCAGCAGCTCCCTTGAGCGAAGAGCAGCACTGGCACATTTACAGAAAAGCCTGTGTATAAATGTTTTCGCGTGTCAGGAAATACTGCAGGGAGGCAGCGGTGATGTTTTTTCGCTGTTGTTCCAGCAGCAGGAACAAGTATGGACAAAATTCCTTTTAGGATGGGTGTGCAGGGTATTTAGGTGAGGAGCTGTTGCCTCTGCTCCTCCCTGCAGCATTGCTGCCAGCAGATCCGTTTGCAAACCAGCAAAGGGCCCCTGCTGTGTGCAGGCAGGTTTGGATGGCAAGCCAGAGCTGCGGGCCGCCCCTGCTCACCCACTCTCTCTTTGGTGTGGGTTTAGCCAAGCGGCTCCAGCTCCCGTCCCGCGAAACAGAGCTGGAGACACAGCACAGCAGCGGCAGGAGAGGCCCGTACTGGATCGGGAAGGGGTCACAAGGGGAGCAGATCACGGGTGATCGCCCACCTCACCTGGGCGGCCCCAGGTCTCCGGGCCATGAGCGACCTTCTTCCCATCGCCCATGAGGCATCAGCCAGCGGCCTCCACTCGGCCACTGCAGCGGCGCCCAGCAGAGAGGCCGGCTGGGATCCTTCCTCCAGCCTCCTCTGGCCTTTCCCGGCCTTCCCTGGCCTCTCGCCGGCCTTCCTTCCCCGGCAACAGCGGGGCGGCAGCCAATGGGGCCATGGCGGGTCAGGGCGGCACGGCGGCGGCCGCGGCGGCGGCGGCGGCGCGGGCCTTTGTGCGGGGTGGCAGGTGACCACGGCGGGGGAACAAAGCGGGGTCAGGGCGGGAGCCGGGTCCCTTTTCTCAGGCCCATGTTCTCCACTCCTCACAATCTGTCTGAATTTAACTTGCCATTGAAGGCCCTGGCTGTAGAAAACAGCTTTATGTCGACTAATCCAGGCAGAAGTAAGGGTAGACACAGAGACAGGTTTGAAGGCGGGGACGTGGCTATTCTGCTGCCTCTATTTTTTTTTTTTTAACTCCCCCTCCCTTCCCTACTGCCTCCAGTGAAAAGTTTTCTGAACAAAAAAAAAAAAAAAAAAAAAAAAANAATTAAAAAAAGAAAAAAAAAAAAAGGGAAAAAAAAAACCACCACCAAAAAAAAATGGTGACAAGATTAATCAGCCCGTGGAGCTGAAACACATGCTTGACTTAAACAACCTCTTTGCTGTTATTAACAACTGCTCCAGCATTTCTCTTGTTATGCTAATGGTACAGATTAGAGTAAAATCTATTCCTTCTTTGCTGAGCAGGCCAATTGATAGAGGCTGATCTATTTTCCTCCCCCGTTTTAATTCTTTTTTTTTCTCCAGGCACAAGTGTTTGTTCTTGCAGCAGCAAGAACGGAACATGAAAAAAAAATCCTAAAAAGCAAAACTGCACACAAGAGTGACTAGCCCCCACATTCACTAAAATCATTAATAAATAGAAATCTTTATCATTCTCTACTACAGCCTGGAAATAATGTCTGAGTGTTGTAAGATACTGACCACAAAAGACAGGAAACTCAACATTGTGTCTGATGTCCTGCCTTTAACTCATTCATTTTTTTTAACTTGCAGAGACAACGAGTGCCTGCTAAAGGAGATGGCTTTGATTCCTTTTTATACATTCCTTAGATGAAATATGAAGGAGAAGGGAGTGTTGCTGGCTAGTCCTGGAGAGGGCAGCTTGACTCAACACCACACCATGTGCTGGAGTGTCACTCGGACGGAAGGAGACAGTGCTGTTACCAGCATAAGTTGTAAGGCCACTTGCTCTGTGGCATCAAGGGGAGCAGGGAGGGGCCTGCGTGTCAGCCTGGGCTTGGGGGTTTGTGCCTCCTGTTAGCTTGGGCCTGACCCTACATGCTCTTTAGTTTTGCACTGTTTCCCCCCACAGCTTTTTTGTAGTCAAAGCCTGGGCTCTGTGTCACAGGTAACAGCAAAGATGACATTGCAATCTACGAGTCTACAGTATGGTAAATATTTAAAAGCCTAATATGTCTGACATGTCAGAGAGGAGCATTCAGCACATAGTAGCCGCTGAGTTAGAATGACTGCACCATCAGCTTCCACTAGCAGCATGTGTATGGTATTTACATTACACCCTTTGTCACTTCTTCTGGATTTGAATTGTTCTTATTTAAATAAGTGGAAGTATCATCACCCTGCTTTGGCATAATCCTAAATCAATTTAAATCAGTGAGAACCCTCCCACAGATCTTTCTGATTTTCTAGATTTGGCCTACCACTGTATACAGTGTATCTGTATACAGTCACTGCCAAAAGGTAAAGGTCTGCTGCTGCCTACCTCCTTCTGCAAGCCAGCCAGACCCAGTCAGGGCTGGTAGATACTGTAAACTTGCTCAGTTTCAACATTCCATTACTTCAATGAGTCCACTTGTGATGACTAAGGTAACACCAGGCTGATCTGCCTGGGTCCAAAGACATTGAAGAGAGTCCTGGGCCAAGCCTAGATTTGAAGGTCTGCACTTGGCTAGCGCTAAATTTGATCAGACAGATTTCATAATTGCACAGAGTCAAAGACTGCAGGGATTTTTAGATCATCTGCTCTGACTTTCTGCATACCATATGCCATCATATTTTTCCCAGTTATTCCCATATTGAGCCTAATTACCTGTACTTGATTAAAACAGATCACCCATTCTGCTTTAATGAGTAGAAATTAAAAAAAAAAAAAAAAGGAAACTGCTACCTACTGTGGTAGTTTGTGCCAGTATTTTAATGACTTTAAGTTTGAAAAACATGTACCCAATTTCTCATTTGCGTGGGCCTTGCTTCCATGTTCATTTTTGCCTGATTTGGCCTTCCTGAACCTAACATTTTCACCTTGTAAAAATATGTAGATTTCTTCACAAACTTGCATCTATATTTAATTCTTTTGGACAATATAAACTGGTTAAACACCTTAAGGTGTTCAGTGAAAGCCACTTCCTTGATCTTTCTTGCCTATTAAGTGAGGATTGACTGCTACTGCTTGCAAATCCTGTGCAGGCGTCAAAGGACTGCTTTGACCCCTTTACCACAGCTCAAGCAACTTGTCCACTGTAAGTGCCACCCCTTTCCAAAATTGTCATATTTCAGGAGGCAAACCCACTTTTTTCAGGAGTGGCTCACTTATTTTGCTCCTAAGTAATGCACCATTTTGTAGTTTTAAAGATGTTTTGTTTGTCTGACACACAATCACATTGCTCCATATGAACTGGTGTGTCCTCAAGTATTCCACTAATATTTTTATGTAAATTTATATTTAGAAGGCCAAGTTTTTATTCCAAGGTAAGCAGGATGAGGCTTGCATCTGGCTGGTGTCAAGCATACTAGGAACAATGTCATTGAAAGATAATCACCCAGGGACACCTTTTCCATACAGGCCAATGTCTAGCTATTGATCTGTTTATATTATGATCTATTGTGATATTTTAAAGGATTTCAGTCTTATTTTGTGTTCCATAGCATCAATGCTGTATGAAGTATATTATATTTCCATAGTTATCTTTAAAAGTTGACCTTTGGATCTCATTAAGGGAGTTGACAGTTATCTGGCAGGTTCAGCTTTCTTTGGTGTCATTAATCCAAAAATTATTTCCATCATCTAATTCTTTATTGATTAAAATCTTTACCAGTCTAAGCATTATTCCTCCTCAGATATATGGTAGGCTAATTGGGTCACTGTTTCTTGAATCATCCTATCTGCTCTCTTTGAATGGTTTGCACTCTTTACAGCTGTAGTATCCAGCTCTGAGGTGAATTTAAACTGAATGTCAACAAACTGAGGATTTCGTCAGTCAGTGGTTTCCAAATTTCTGTATGTAAGTTACTGATCCCTGATGTTTCATAAATGACTATCACCGAAAGATGTTGCCTTGTTTTTCTTCCAGTAACTCAGTTTTTGAAAGATACTTCTATGAAAATAGAAGTACATGAAGAAAAGAAAAAAAAAAAGCTGTGCAATACCTATTTTTCCATGTCCAAGTAATCAATTTTTTGTAATCCTAATTTCTTATTATTTATCACATCAATAGGCTATCTTTTGTTCCAACCGTAGTTTAAAAATTCCTGTTCATAGTCTTTAGCAATTTCAAATACCAATTTACTGAACTTCGGCTTTCCCTTATCAATTTTCTAAATTTTATCCGTTATTATATCCTTTAGAGGAAGCTGTTGGGTTTTAAGAAGAGTCACCACAGTGTTCGGCACTAATGCCTCTGATAGCAAAAAAACTGCAACCCAACATAGTATTATAGAAAGGAATGAGTACAACTATTCTTGCAAATCAATGAAGAAAGAGCAAAAGTGGCTATGGTTGTATATATTAGTTTATATTATAGTATTTGCTGTTACTATTATTATACATAATTTTTATTCCTAATGCTTCAGCCAGAGACAGTCACAGCAAATAGTCAGGAAAGCTGAACAAAACTATAGTTTCCATTTACCAGCATTCACACAATTTGCTTTGGTCAACATACCATGCAATCCCTGGTTTACCCAAAAATAGCTTGTAGACAGAATCTGTATCTAAAAATAAGTGAGCAAGGGAACTAAACACAATAATAAAGAGACTTTGGTGATATGTGTACATTTTCCAAAAAATTGCACAATATCTAGCTATAAACACTTTTACAAGCTTGAACTACTCCATCATTAGTTGTGTTGTGCACTGCCTCCTGTGTTGTTTATGTTTCTGTAGCATTGCAGAGTCCTATTTGTGGACCCATTATATTTAGGCATCAGCACTCTGTTGAACAATACCAGATTTTGTGGTCTTGCAAACTAGCTACTGGTTGGAGAAGAAGTAGTGCAGAGTTGGGAGATTTTCTCAGTGTGGAAGTTATCAGGCTTTCTGGATCAGAGACTTGTGACAGCCATTCACACTTCTGTCTGTCATGAGGTCACCTTAAACATTCACCTTTTTGCACTCCAATGGGAATATTGTTTCATAAGCTAGCTCCTTGGACATTTGATGGTGTACTGCACTCGGGCTGGAAAACAACTGATCGGGCAATATTTCATAAAAGCTCCGGGGGACGGAGTTTTTGGAATGAATCAGAACATATTAAAGAAATGCCTAGACTCTGCATCACTGTCTTAGGGTTTGGCTGCAAAAACCTTTGTAGGCTGACACAAGCTCGCTCTGCCCACACTCCAGGCAAGCACAAACTCTTTCCACCCTACTCAAAACCAAGGAAACTTTTTTCTAGCGGCCATGCAGCTGTATTAGTGCTGCATGGATCCAAGGTGGTTTCTCCTGCATCTCTCAACAGGACCTCCTAGCAAAGACTCAGCATCCCTTTAGCCACAGATTTCAGTTTGGAGCTGCCATGGGTCCAGTTACCTCACTGAACAAGCAGATTATCACATAGCACCATACAAAAAGATATTCTGTATACCCTTGTGTGCACAAGACATGGGCAAAAACCACTCAAAAGTCCATTGCATAAGACCTCTCAGCAAAAAATATTGCTGTACAATTCATAAGAAAAAAATCTTGTTTCTAGAATTTGTTGTAGTTAGACAAAAGCAGGTCAAAATCTTCTAATCTGGAAGTGACTTCACCGGGAAAGTGGCAAAAATATCTAGTCTAGCAGTTTTTCAAGGGCAGAATAGTGTTCTTCCCAAGAAAAACAACTGGTAAAGCCACAGGTACCAGCCCCATGCCAGGACTGCACCAGACTGCAGTTGTTGTACAATCTGAATGAATGATGCCACTGCTGTATTAATTTGGCTTGTATAAGAAGATGTTCTGTTTATTTTCATAAATATATGTGATTTTGCAGTCTATCTTCTATGTTATACATATATATTGACTTTACAGCAGGTATTGCCAGTGTGTGACAGTCCTGAACTTAGCTCACCATTGGTGCTCTGTGCAAATTTGAGTATAGCTGTTGAAGCAAGATGCACAGAAGTTGGAGGAATCCCAAGGAAGATGAGAGAAGGCTGAATAATTTCAGCCAGTCACATTCAGAAAAGTCTGGTTGGCACTAGGATAAGAGTCTTCAAATATGCAAAAGGTCTCCAGTAAAGAAGAGAATAACCTGCTCTCCCTATCCACAAGTCAGGAGCTTATTCAGATATTAGAAAAACTTTCTGACAGATCCAGCACTCAACTGGATCACTAGGAGTGGTTGCAGGATCTGTGTCACTGAAAGTCTGAAAGAAGCAGATAGAAAATATGTCTCAGGAAGGGGGATGATTCTGCCTTGGTGCAGTGCTATGGACTTGAAGACCTCCAGGGTACCTTCCAGGACTATTTTTCTGTGTTTTCAGTATTACAACCTGAATGTTACGGGCTCACTCTCCATAAAAAAGAAAGAATTCTCCCTCTAAAGACCCAAAGATCAGTGTGTTAGCAAGCTCCAGCTTGCAAGTGTTAAAAGCTTCAGAACAAGGGCTAGTGCCAGCAGATTTCTGTGGGTTAAATGAAAGTGTCTGGAGGAATTAACTGCTGCCCATTCCTGGTTCTCAACCATCACCCATGTGCTGGAAATGCAACTGCAGACATGACAAAGAAGCAATTAGCCCAACAAAATCAGTTATTACCAGTGATTCATATGGTAATGATGGTGGGGAGGATGATGATGGTACTGCTGAACTGTAGCAAGGATGATAATAACCAGTGTTTTAGGGGACGGATTACAGGTTTAATCAAAATGAATAGTTTATCACAGATTATGAATTTTACAGGAGAATATGGCCCTAGAAAAATGCCTTCTTCTGAATGCCTGAAAATTACATTGACTTAAGTAGCGGGCTACCATATTTGCACTATTCATTTAGAAGAAGAGAGAATGTAGCATTTTTATGTAAATATTCTTTGCCATCCTTAAAAAATGGGTATTAATGTCATAATCGTGGCAAGGAGAACTGCTGCAGAGTTACACATCTTTATTGGCATAACTTGTATATACTCTAAAATTTTACTTGAGTCCCATTATTTGTTTTGTCTCTGACATCAAAAGAAAAAAACTATCCATGTGCTAACATGAAACTAATATTTGTGAGCATCTTTCACAAGCAAATTCATTTGTGAATTTCATAAGCAACAGTTCAGGAGAATATTGAGGCTCCTGTTATTACAGTGGGACTTCAGCATAGATGAGACAGAAGCTCCCTCTAACAAAGAATAAATGGAGAAGCTCCAGAACAATATATTATCACAAAAAAATTGTTAAGTATATCCATTTCCCAGCATATGTTCTTTTTCCTAACAAAAACAGGTTAGAAGCTTCATTTATATGTTGCAGGGGGAAACTAAGGAACGAAAAAGTAAGAGAGAAGGGGGTGATAAGATAAAATTAAAGAGTTGTCCATATTTTAAAAATGGATAGAAACATTTCAGATCCAAGAGAACATTGCTTTATTCACCAAAAGAAGCAGGTCTGGGCTACTAGCATATCTCCTGTCCCATTCATTTAACTTTTCCTTGTTGTGTATAATTTGCATGTCGAAATCTCTGTAAGACTGATTCTTGTTCATGCTTTTTTGCAACCATTATTGATTTCAACCTATGCTCTGCTTTACTTCACCAAGTACCCTCCCTCCATAAACAAGCTGCAGAAATACTGAAATGCTGAAATCAATACATGCCTCTTGAAGGATAGATCTTTTATAACACAAAGGGAAGAATGACTAATAGATTACTGAAGCCTTAACAAAACCTCAACAGATCCCCATATGGTGCATTGCAATTAAAAGAGTAGAGGATGGATTTCTAAGTTTTTGGGTGGAGAAAAGAAAAAGAAAAGAAAGCATTTTGGACAAGAAAATTAGTGAGATGGAGACAGAAGTGATGTGTGACCATCCACCAGATAGAAACCCTTCTTTCTGAGCCTTTCATCTCCGGGTCACTGGTTCCAATCGAGCCCAGGTCGATAGTGAACAAAAATCATTTTAATCTGATGGCTGTTTGCTGACCTATGCGAAATGAACTGGTTATGTCAGTCCACTTCCCAGCTGACAGCTCTCCGCAGCATCAAGGCCATTGCTACAGGTGGCAGTAATTGGTGCTTTTTTGAGGCCAGCTTAGCTAAAAGGCTGAAGAATAGAAAAATCAGTAGGGCTGAACCACCTCCTCCTCTTGTTCAGCTGCTCCCTCCAGGTGAGTGCTGGAGGAAGCTGGCACTGCTGTTGCCTGCACCACATCTGCTCTTTGAGCCGACAAAAGACTTCAGGGCAAAGGGGAGTCCTCTGAAGTGGTAAAGACCTCTTGTGAACACAGATCTTGGGGAGGCTGAGGAGTAGTAAAGCCCCAGGCCTGCAGTGCCCTGCAGGAGGATACCATTGTTTGTTGGTGGCCCCAGGAGGGTGTTGGTGTGAGCATGGGGCTCTGAAAGGACCCATCAGGCTGTCAAGCCCCATCCCTAGGGCCTCAGGGTCTATAGTTAAATTTCTGTCTGCAAAACAGGACCAAGGCCTAAGCCCAGCTTTCACTGATGTCAGTGGAGGGACATCAAGGCTCACATGCAGATATGTCCAAGGAACTATAATAAGTTTATGTGAGGGGGGACCTGACAAAGTAAGCTCATTCTAACATGTTAAAATAATATAGGAAGAAATAAAAGACAAACTTTGAGAGCTTAATAAAAAAATAATGCCCTGGAGAGGACAGCTTTAATCTTTGATTTGATCAGTGTTTCTCTGATACCTCTCCTGTTGTGAGGAAATAAAGTATTAGGAAGAGGATGTTACAAGGAGGACTTTCAGTTACACTGTAAGCCACAGCCACCTACCTTGTGTCCCTCAGATGCCTCCTGGGAATGTTGATTTTGCCATGGGACATCAGAGATGCCAGGATGGTTTGGCTAACTGGGGCATCAACAGCTGCTTCAAAGCCTGCCCACATGGTGCTGGCCAGTGATGTTTTCCACAAGATAAATCTGTGCCTGCCCCACTGCAGACAAGAAGAAAAGCAGTGAAGGGTGTCAGAACTGCCAGCAAAGCTGTCAAACCAAACCTCAAAAAGTGGAAAATGCACCTTGCAAGTATCTGGTTTTCCTTTTAGGAACACATACAGAAATATTAAGAGGTTGAGTTCCCATCAGGCAATCTCCATGTGGAAGGATCCATGCTTGTGGATTACCTGACATCTGAATGAGCTACTGCCAACATTGCACTTCAGAAGATTGTGTGCTACAACAGCTATGAGACATAGGTGCATGGAATATGGACAAGGAATGAAAGAGGCCTTAAAAAATTAGGAGGAATCTGTCTTTTGCACATTGTGCCTTGTGCAAGTCTACCATACATGCTCCTCTCACATATACACAAATGTCCTTTTTCAGCACCTACATCAAGCATCACGGTCAATTGGCAGACTTGGTGCTAAGGAAAGCAGCACCTCAATGCTCAAAGTAGATTCAAAAAAAGACATGGTTGTCCCTCATATTGTTCCCTCCTGAGCTCCCACAATTCCCTTTCCATCATCAGATGGACTGTGTCTAGAGGCAATCCATGTGGAAGGCTGGAAGTGGTCCTCACTGACATATAGAATCTCTACTGTGTTTCTCTAGAGCTGGAGAGAAATAAGTGATACACCTGCATGGAAGATATTCTTTTTCAGTTTTCATTGATGATCTCCCAGTTTGATTTTTGTCAAGAAAAGAAGACTCCTGGAAACTTTCAGCAGCTTCAGTCTGGACACTAATGAAGATGGTCCGCAAGCAAAGCTTTCTGTGCACACTGAATTCTCTTCTATCTCACAGTCTGAAGAGTGGGAATTCTCAGGGTGTTTCCCAAATCTAAAAGAAAGCTGTTGCTTGCCTGCTAGCTAAAAGTATTCAGAAGGCCATAGGAAGAGGTAATGGTTTAGTAGGCATTGGTCTCACCTGAGCCTGACTCCATCTCTAGGCAGGAGGATGAAGAGCAAGCACTTAGAGGACTGCAAGTCAGAGGTACATGTGATGACAACTGAGCTATCTGGGCTTTGGCTGAAGTCTTTTACTTTCTAGGATCCTTTCTCTGTTCAAATGAAGTTAAGCTTACTTTGCTCAGAGGCTTACCAGTAGGGTAGGTGGAAGATTAATTTTGCTGCCATGGATGAGGAGTTGGAATGAATGTCCTGCCATGGGCAAGGAAGTTAAATGGCAGAGCCAGGATGCAGAGTTTGTAGGGTGAGCCCATCTCCACAGTATGCTATGGGATTTAAGGTCTGTGAAGGACAAAAAAGTGAGGATTTATATTAAGAAGAATGTCATTCAGATATCGTAAATGGGTAAGCTAAAACATGCATTGTATGTTATATGCTAGTCTTCATCTCTTAGACTACAAACCAGAAAAAAAGTTCAGAGGCAGATAGAAACATCATCCAGAGATGAATTGCACCTGTGAAATTTCTGACCTTCCTCTGAATAACTTGATCTATTCATAAGTTAGGTCAGTACTGGAATAAATAGGCTGTGAATGGCAGAATGCTGTTTCAGTTGAAACAGAGAAATTTCCACAGTGGCTCAGACCTCTGGTCCATTTAATTCAGCATCCCAGTGGAGTCACCAGCACATGCTTCTTCAGAAGCTGTTATGTGCCTGTAATAGACAGTCCTGTGAAGATACGCCTGTTTTGAGCTGTTTAGGTCTAAATATTGCGATATTGTCAGCTTTTCAGAATTTGGGTGAGCCTCGGTGAATATTCATAACTTGTAAGCTATGGGGTTTAGGGCACTGGAGTTTTACGGTAATTGGGAATTACATGAGACCACCTACTTCATTAAAACAAAATGAAAGACAGAGTCAAAGCCAGGCCTGCAAAGGTAAACAGTGCATGAATTCACTGCCTCCATATTTAAAGCCTTCAAAGCCTTTCAGTTAAAATCCTTTTCCGCTCTGGATCTCAGCATGAGTCTGGCTGCAGGGAGGTTTTGTGTGGTGGCCTGTCAGCTTCCATCTCCAACACAGTGAAATTCAACTAATTGTAAGTGCACATTGCTTCAGGCGTACACTGCACACTGCCACTCGGGCCATGCACACGCGCCGTGACCCCGTCCACCTACTGCGGAATGTGGCATTCTCCACCTAAACACACACACTTTTCTTTTTTGTTACTTGCAAGCACTGAAAAGATGACAGGCCAGAGCAAGGAGCAGAGATCCCTGTTGTGTTTCTGCAAAAACCAGTATCGAGGGATTTAGTCCCACAACTACATATGTGCCAAGAATTGCAGCAATTTTTGGATTGCGCCTCCATTAATGAAAATGTGTTGGCCAGAGAGCACAGTGTGAAGCTGTGCCTGCCCGTGGGCTTTGATCTTACCTGCTGAAGGTGACCTCACTGCCATGTCAGCCTCTGCAATGCAGCTGAGGATCAGAAAGCATCAAGAGAGAAAGAGGAATAGAAAAATCAGAAATACCTCACAGTTGAAAACCCTCTGTGACCCAAAAAAGCCTCTATTGGTGCTAATTCTGAGTTGCTTGTAAAGTTCTGCAAGGTTCATAGGAAGAGTGTAGTCATAGATTACTGGCAAACTGTCCTCAGCAGGCTTTTTTTTCAGTACATTCTAATTCCTCAGATTTTTCCATCTGAACTTCACAGACGTTATCTGCGTTTGTTTCTATTTCAAGTTTTGATAGGCCAGTCTTCAGTTCTGTCAAAGCAGGATTTCTTCTCTCACTCCATAAACAAGAATCTTTTTCAGCTATTTAATTTGGCTATCAACTTGACCATCACAGGTTATGAGTGATGGACTGCTTGCATGAATGCCATTATCTTCAACTGGACTCTCTTCTGGGTGGCACAATGTAGGACTACATTTGCCTTTCTCCCCACTAAATTTCCTAATTCTGCAGCTAGGAGGATCATTTGCATCATTTCTGCTGCTGCCAGTTTATTGGCTGCTGCAGTGCCAAAAACACTGAAAATCAACCACACAAGATCAACAATTTAAATAAATAGTTCTGACTGCTCTAAAAGAACTCATAATCCAAAAGGCTTTCACAGCTGCTCACCACTGAACCTCACCACTTCTGCTCACCTAATTATGCAACACTTTTCTACCCAAGCCATTGCACCTGAAGTGCCGATTATCCTGTACTTGGAGTGCTGTATGCTCTCTGAAGGGCTGTTTGCCATCTCTATGAGGCTGCTACTTACTTCCTGACAGAAGTGATCCCTTATTTCTACTTTGTTTTGGAGGAAATAACTGAAGTGCTAATGTTCTAAGATATCCATAGGGTATCTTAGATATCCAGATATCTACAAAGATATCCACAGTATACAAAACCCATGATTAGTCTTCCACTCTTCTAATCTTGATAAGCAATATTTTAAAAGAGTTACTGAGAAGTCAAGAGGAGCTGTTGGTTTGAGGTGCCGCAGAGAATCGTTAACCTTCAGCTGGTCAATAATCCCCAGGAAATGTCCACCCTGTAGACATTACTGTTCTGATGATGAAAAGTGTTATATAAAAACACACTATAATTATGAGGTGGGAAGCAGAGGAAAAAGTTGTTTTTCTGAGAGTAAATGCCTTCCAAATTTTATTTGGTTTTGATTTCCCTTTCCTAACAGTATTAAACATAAGCAGAATGAGCAGTGGGTTGCTTTAAACCATTGCTTCCCTCGTATGTAAACCAGTTTGTACAGACAAGGGGGGGGTTGGGCATTTGGTTGGGGTTTTTTTTGGTTTGGGAGTCTTTTTGTGGTTTTTTTTTTATTTTGGGTTGGTTGTTTTTTGGGGTTTTTTTTGTTTCTCTGAATACTGTTTATTTAAGTGATTGTTGGCTCTTTTCCTGTCCTTTGTTGACCCCAGGAAACAACTTTTTTTTATGCGTTTCCATTCTGGGATTTCTATTATCTACTGACTTGTGCTGGGTGTACCTCAGTGAACAGGCCCAAAAGAGAAGGAGAGAGCTGAAGTTCCTATTGAACTAAAGCCAACTTGTCTTCCAGTTTGAAAACCATCACTGGAATCAAAGCACTTTGGAAGGTAGTTTACAAGTCTACTTCCCAAGAAGAAACCAGGATGCAGTGTTATCACCTTCATGAAGTTAAAGGAGGTGGTTTTACGATTTAGTGGAGAGAAGCCATGCTGTTAATTAGTCACATTTATTTGACAAAAAAAGTAGGGGAGGGTGAAAAGGGGAAAGGAAGTTGGGAAAGAAAAACAGAACAGAAGGGAAAAAATCTTTATGATGAGGTGCTTGGCAGGATGAAGGAACAAAAGGAAGGTTTTCTGCCTGTCTCCTGATATTTTCCAACTCAGCAAAAAAATCCATTGTGTAGCTTAAGGGGAAAAAAAAGTTAAAGTTGAAAGCTTAGTGTGTGAAAGCAACTGCTCAACCATTGTGTAATATGGGCTAATGTAATGTCACTGTTTCCCCATGATGTAAGTTGCAATTTTTGTTCCAGTTGCTGTGGTCAATGTTATCGTTTTCACTTTTCAAAAGGGGGCAAGGAGGTGCATGGAGATGGTATTTCTCTTTGCCCCCACCACCCCTTCCCCACTCCCAAAAAAATACTTCTGTTAGGACATATCAGTGCTGACCAGATGTCACTGATTTTTTTTTTCTTTTTTTGCATGTGTCCCTTAACAGCTGGCAAGAATATCAGCTCAAATTATTCACCACAAGCACACTCTTTCTGTTTGTCTCCAGATAAAGGGATTTGAAATCCTGGTTGTCAGAGAGGGATGCTGAAAACTGTGGAATGGATTTCTTTGGGGAGAGGGAATACCTCTTGAAGAACTTTAAACCAGTTGGGGATTGTCATGACTAGGGTGCATATCCACATACATCCCTTAGGGTTGGCACTTCATGTTTTTGGAAACTGTTTTAAGCCCAGGGTGTTTTCTTGGAAGCACTGTGAAGTGTTCGTGGCAATCAGTAATTCTAAATGTAGAGACTCTTTTTGCTTTGGTCATGTCAGCTAAAAAAAAAACAGATGTGGTTACAGGTGAGAAATACAATGGGTGGATGGCAGATAGACACCACTGTGCAAGATGTTCTAGAATTGCTTGGGACCATAGCCATGTGTCTTTGCACCATCAACCTGCAATCTCTACATTTTGCAAATGGGCTGGGGGCAGTGCTGGGTTGGCTGTGGGACCACACACAGCCCTGATGTCACAGCACTTGGGAGATGGCAGTGGGGATGTAGCAAGTGGCATTACACCTGGAACCACACTCAGTGGGTGCCATGGTGCAGAGCACACAACAGGGGCTGATTTATCCTCATAGATCATGAGCTACTGGCCCTTGTCATCCATGTCATTACCTTCTGCCTAGCCATAACCTTCTCCTCCTCCCCTCAAATTTACAGTTCTGTCTGCTTTTCTCTTCAAAACTGTCACAACTAACTGGTGGTGTATAGAATAGTGCAGTGATCTCCCCAGTTATGGCTCTGTTGCAAAATAAGTGTGTTTTCCTTACATGAGCAAAGTGGGTCAGTATATCGAAGTCAAAAGTGGGTCAGTACATGGAGGTCATGGCTTGACAGAATTTTTAACATTATCTTCAGACGAGTGAAAAAAACAAGATCGGATGAAGATAACTCAGAGTTTCTGCATGCTCATAGACACTGATTTTTTTTTTCAAAACTTCGGCTCTGTCTCTAAACTGGAAAAAATCATTGTGTTTATTTCATACCTCATCTTGTCTTTGGCGATGTTTTAAAATAACCACTTTAAAAGAAAGATAAAGAGAATTTTAATTCTCTTAACAGTAACAGTAAGCACAGAAACTCAGCTAGGAAGAGTATGTAACACATGACATGCCACAGGTATGGTAAAGTTGTGCTTCACTATATTAAGGCTTGTATTCTATTACTTATTGTCTCTACTGTTGCCTTATGGTTGATAAGAACAAGAACGCTTTTCTATAGCATGCTAAGCTCTTTAAATTGTTGTTATTGTTCATATTTACGTGCCCTTTAGTGAGGAAACTCTGACATTTTGTTATGACATGGAAGCCTTTCCATATGCCCCACCACCTCAATCAATCCCTGAAATCCATTCAGTTATGAGGCCACCTGCTTTGAAATGCAGAGATGAGACTTGGCTGTGGATTCTGTCCATTTTAGGATGCAGGGAGATGGGGCTCTAGACTACTGAAAAGGCAGTCTTGAGTGACCTAGATTTCTGTAAGAAATTCTGTCTCCAAGTCAATACCAGCCTTGCCATTGACTTCAAAGGGGCCAGGATAGAAGCCCCTGTGCCATTTTTGCTAAAAATGAGATATTATGGTACTTGTCATTATTTCTGAAGTGGTTTTACAAGCATATAAATCAAATTATTAAATAGGAATTAATTCTAATTATTACTGTATTTTCCATATTATTTTCTATCACACTGCTTTGTTTGTTTCCCTGATGGCCCCAAGGAACAGAGCAAATGTTTTCACTGACCCCTCATCAGTGACTTTTAAATTACTTCATCATTGAAGAAATAGCAACATTGGCAGTCTTTCTTGTGACATTTAATCTCATTATCATTCATATGCTTATAAAAAAACCAACTTCAGGGCCAAATGTAACCAGCATTGGAATTAACATCTCCAGATACCTCAGGTAAAAAGAAAGAGGGGCATGGAGAGGTAAAGGGGAGGAGAGAGAGGGGAAGAAAAAGAGTGAAAGAAAACAAGAAGGAAATTGGCAGGAAAAAAAGAAATTAAAGAAAGCAAGTAATTTGTGTAATTGAGAAGCATTATGATTTGAATCCTCCTCAATTATTGATGGCCTGAAATTCAAACATTAATTTAGATTAAATCTTGAACCTGTTTAGCATTAGAATAGTTGGGGAGCACATTATTAGAAAAAGGAAAAAACATTCCTCCAATGTCTTACAGTGGAGTATTACTGAAAACTTCTGATTCCCCCAACAGAAAACCTATTTAAAAAAAGACAAGTCATTAATCAGTAACAGCTGCTCCCAGCACCTGTTATTTATTCCCGTCATTAACACTTCCTTTAGCATTTCTGACAGAAATGGGTATCTCTTCTAACTGACAGAAAAGTGATCTTTGGAACATCCCCAGAACTCGGTGGCTACATTTGATCTACAACGTGTGTTTACATCTTATCGCAGCTTTTCTTTTTCACTTGTGGGCTCCTTCTTTTTTGAAAACGTGGATTCTAAAAGCATTGAACATACCATATCTTTTGTTGAATATTTGTGCAGCCTCTAATTGTTGGTGTGCCCCGGTTTGCTGGTCACAGAGGCAGGGGCACACAGTGTCTGTAGGGTGTGCACAATTGCCAAAGGATTCCCAGCCACTGTGGCCCCCCAGTGCCTAATTCTCTTTGAGGTAAATGGAAATGCAGAGAGCATACAAACTGGGGTTTCAATGCTACAGGTGTTGCAATGTTTCTGTGTCCGTTCTGTCTTCTGTCAGGGCCTCCCTGCTCAGCTCAAGCATAGCCAGGGTGCCCCACAGAGCTGCATAGGACGCTCCTCACCTGCCTTTCCCCACCCTGACACTGTCTAGAGGAGCAGGGTTCCCCAGGCAAAACCATGTCCTGCCTTACCTCTTCCCACAACAACCCTTGGCTACCTCTTGCCCTTTCTCTTCCCAATGCACGAGGCGTCTAAACCTGGTGCATCAGGAGAAAACAGAAGATCAAACAACAACAAGCGTGGTTTAGAAGCACTTTATGTCCATTACCTGTAGACTGCCAGCAGCAAATTTAGTTTAGCACAGCTGCTTCCCAGAGTCATCCAAAACCCTCCTGTGCATGTGCAGAAGTAAGGCCTGAAAGGCAAGCCTTGTTTAAAAACTTTACGGTAAATAGTAATTTATAGTATAAAATAACATATAAAAAAGATGTGTAGATGTGGCATTTGGGGACATGGCTCAGTGGTGGACTTGGCAGTGCTGGATTAACAGTTGGACTTGATATTAAGGATCTTTTCCAACCTAAATGACTCTATGATTCCCTACTTCTGTGTGTAGTTAAACACAGCACCAGTGAAGAAATGTAAGCATACATGTAATACTGCTGCTCTTTGTCACCATTTTCTTTTTCTAGGTCTCTCTTTTTGCTTAATAAATATCTGCGAAATCTGTTTCATGCTTATTCACAGTTAAAACATTGAGATTTGTAGTGGTTTCCTACCACCTTTAGATAATGCTTTTCATCTGAAAGCTACTGTTCTCATTTAAGACTGTTGAAGCTGTGACAACATTTCTGTTAGTCTTGGGGTTTATAATGTTGTTTTAGTAAAAAGTATGCATGGGGTTGGATTTAGGAGAACATTGTTTCTTTAATACAGATAGATAAAGAAAGCAGTGTATTGTATTTATCAAAAGGAAATGTCAGCAGAACTTTATAGTCTGGTAATTAGATAACACAGATAAGTCTGCTGAGTTTGTGTGCTCACAACTGCCATTCCAGATAACACTTCCTGAAGTCAATTAGAAGAACTTACACAACATCATACATTTTTCACAGTTCCTTTCTTAAAATTCATACAGAAAGAAAGAAAGAAAGAAAGAAAGAAAGAAAGA
>WAAE01005083.1:0-43971 GCA_013400495.1 Nicator chloris | reverse complement strand
AAAGAAAGAAAGAAAGAAAGACAGTTAAGACGCAGGCTATGACCAGCAGGATTGTAGTTGTTCCATGTTAGTTTTTGCTCTGAACAATCCTGCTCGCTTTGAGTGAGAGTAACGGGCATCCGACTTTTCCAAAGACACCCACAGCCATAGAAGCAGCAGTTGTGCCAAACCATCACCACTGCAGGGCAATGGAGAATTCCATGGGCCCTTTGATTCACACTAAGGTAAAACCAGACTGAAGTGAGAGGCTTACATTTTTCAGACAGGTGGCCTTGGTAAACACCCCCGTTTGCATGTACAGAAAACCTTGTAAAGGAAAATCTTTTAGTGCCTTAAAAAGGAAAGTATATCACTAATCACCAGATTATCTTGGTTGGATGATGTGGAAGGCCTGATTCCCCTCCATACAATTTTTATTTTAAATGTAGGTAAGTGTTGTGGTTTGACATAGCTTGGTTTTTAGTTAAGGTATTTTTCACTCCATGGCTGTTGAAAACTTTCTGAATTATTTAGACTAATAGGACAGTATTATGGTAAAAGTCATACCTCATAACCCTTTTTGCCTCATGTAATTAGTTATTCTTGAGAATACCAGTTTTTTCTAATCCAGGCTACCATTAAAAGTATTTTCAGATATCTGGCCAAAAATGCAGTTTGCTTATACGAAGTGCAATCCTCTTCAGGACACTGAAGTGCTACTTAGGGCCAGAAAATGGGATAAAGGGGAGAACTTATCTTTAAAAAATGCTCACATTCTAAAGCAAAATCAAAAGTAAAATATACAGCTTCTTAATGAGACAAAATTCCCAGATCAGTTCTATTTTTGGGAAAAAAAAAAAAAAGAAAAAGGAAGCTTCCAGATAATTTGTTGTTTGCTGGGAAACACTTGTCATTTTGCTATCTTGCTTCACGAAGAAAATGAAACTCATAAGAGGTTTTCAAGAGGGTATTTCAGTTTACCATTGCTGAAAAACAGTTTCCCCGCTGAAAATCTTCATTGTAAAAGCATTGACTTGTAAGTGTTACAGAAAAACACGGTTTTCTGGTAGGTAAAAATTCCAATTAGAAATGACCATCAGCTGCCTCCAGCATGAATGTCTTGGCAATGGTGGGAGTAGAAATGGCTCTGCAGCACATCCTTGCTGCAATAAGGGCTGGTCAGAGTCGTCTGTCTGCTGTGTTCTTTCCCACAGAAAAGTGCTGTCCTCACAAAGTTCCAGTTCCATGTTACGAAAAAGAACACAGGTCAGGCCAGTTCTGATCCTTTCTCCTGCTCAGCCTCCGCCACCCCGGGAAATTACCGTGTGAAGATACACTAACTTGCTGTAAGCACTCAAACCCTGTCCAAACAGCCATGTATTTTTTGATACTTGCTTCTTTATAGCTGCACAGCCATGCTCTGGAGAACAAAATGGTACAAACTTGCCTTTAGCGGCACACTTTAGATAAATAAACAAGGGAAGGGTAGGTATCTGCACTGATATACGTGACTTTTTTCAGTATAGCTTCATCCACACTGGCTGTTCAGATGGTATCATTTTATACCATGAAAAAAGATTGCCCTCATAGGTAACACATGCGTAAGGCAGGCTTTAAAGTAAGCAATGCCAGTTTATATAGTAGCCCTAGCAGGTGAAATGGATCTGCACTGACCCTCAGAGTTACTCCCACAGCTGACACACACCATTCCTCATCTGTGCCAAGGAGTAAGGCATTCCTGAACTTGTCACTAAGATACTCTGGATACACCTGTCCTGGAAAACTAAGCAGCTTCTGGTCTCTAAAATGCAACCATTTGTAGGGTTGCATTGCTATGGTGGTCCCTGCCAAGCTTTTTCCCCCACAGTTATCAGTGTCCCAGGCTGTTCCTTGGCACAAAACAGAAGCCGTCCCTCACCGGCAGGGTGGATATAAGCAGCTGATTTGGTGGAGTAAGGCAGTTTAACACTATGGGTGCAGACTGATCCATACTGACTGGCCACAGGGCCAGAGAGCAGCCCCAGCAGTGTCGAATTTATTGGTGCAGGAGATGAGGTTGCAGCAGCAGGAGGAAAGACTAAGGATGTTTCTTCCTAAGCAAAAAAAGCCTACCTGTCACAAGGATGCTGTGACCTCCAGCCCCACCTGCCATACTGCCCTGCCCCACTGACTAGGCAGCAAGCCCCACATGTCAGTGGGTCTGTCATCCACCTCTGCTTCACGGAGAGCAGCAGGATCAGCTATCCTGTTGTCACAACAATAGGCTCCAGGTTTCGCACACTACACATTGGGTCTTTTCCGGCCAGGCTCTGATTTGCATAGCAGGTAACAGAGACACAGGCAGAAAGCCAGGTCTTAACAGCCAGGTGAAAAATGTCCCTCCCAAGGAGGGGAAGGGAACAGAGAGGGTCCTCATTCTTCTGACACATGTAGATGTCAGGAGGCAGGAGAGACTGCTTCTCAGGTTAGGATTTGGCCTAGGAATAGTTCTCAGGTAATTTTATTTGGAGTACCTGATTTTGGATGTTAGGCTGTTCCAACAGGGAAGTTTTCCAGGATCTGTCAGTAAAAAATTCCCATCTGTATTTCTGCAGCTTTCCTCCTTGACCCTCATGGTTCCAAGCTGAGTTTAATCTGTATCTCTACCTGCAAAACTGTTTTGCTGTAAGAGAACCTACCTCAGCAGAGACAACTACAGACCTTGATTGCACATGATGATCTGCAAGCGGAGGCTGATGTCGCTGTGGTCATCCATGTCAACACTGTGGTGGGTGACATCCTTTCTGGGCCATGGACACACAGCTGTATCACAATCCCCCTGCACACACTGTGCACACACATACCACCACAGCTGCCTCCCTCCCCCTTCCAGTTTGTCTCCTCGCTGCCAGTGCAGGGTTTGCATATCCTCTCTGAGATGATGGATGTTTCAATTGTAAGAGGGGTCTCTATTCCATGCAAGCATCTGCAAGTGCTTTGCAAAAATAGCTCACCACCTCACAGACAAGCAGTCTGATGCGCAGAAATAGGAAATAGCCTTACTTGCCTCGAAGGGTGTTTTAACATTCCCCACCACCACAAGCACAAATGACCTTCTCCCTATTAGAACAACCAGGAGGCCCCCATTTTCCTAAGGTCCTGGAAAGATTAAGTGACACAGGTCCAAGGTTGCACAGGAAGTCTGGAGGGAGTGCTGGAAATAGAAGGGGGCCCTCCTGAGTCCCTCTGCAGTGCCTTGACCACAAGACCATCCTTCCTCTCCCAAGGTTACACATGAGGTCTGTGGTGGAGCCAGGAATAGCACCCAAGTTTCCTGACACACAAACTGTCCTGTACTGTGTACAAAGTAAGCACAAATATAAATTTAAACTAACTTATAAAACTGTGTCTTGCAATTAAACCTAAGACTGCTGTCTGAACCTAAAGTTTTCTATGTATTGAAAGATGTGACACTCTTAAGAAATCTCTGTCCACCACCAGGGCAGCTACTACCTCCCAGCAGCTAATCCCTCCCGCTTCTTCAGTGCTTCTGCTTTCTTGACATGTCCTGTCTGTGCCAACAATGCAAATGCCACTTGCCACAGAGACACAGGCTAGCAGAGGTGTGGGCTGAGGCATGCCCGCTCTGGCCACCTTGTTGAGAAGTGGCCCCAGACAAGGAGGCCAAGTGCTCCCTGGCTGCTGCAGGACGGAGAGAGGGAGATGTTGCAGGTCGAGGTATGCACGTGAATTAACAGTGCCACAGTGGCAGCCTGAGGAGAGACCCCAGGGCCCCGAAGTCCTGGCTCCAGGGGGTGGAGTGCCCAGGGCACAGACCTGGCCACAGGCTTTCATATCCACCACCTGGGGGGCCACATGCTGTATCAGTGCCTGCAGCTTCCCTGGGGAGAGACGGAGATGTGCTGTGTCAGGAGGGGCATGGTGCCACGTGTCCCTGCAGGTTGCTGGAACCTTTCCATTAATTTAATGGGCTTTGGATTGGGCCCCGAATTCTCAGCTGTCCCAGCTAAATGGACTCCCCAGGCAGGCTCTCCTCTCATTTTAGAAGGAGGAGGCCTTTCGGAGACCCTGCTGACCAGGAGCTTCCCTGCGGTTCTTTGGCAGCAGAGCTCCCATCCTGGAGTGAGCACAGCCCCGTCACTGCCCCTTGGCCACAGTGTGCACCACCTGTACACATGGCTCCACACCTGCATCTGCCATCCTCTCTCTCAAGCAAGACATGCTCCACTTCCACCCCCCGCCCAGATCATGCATTTTTTATCCCAGTAAGGCCCAAGTACTACAGGGGAGGAGAATGGAACCAGTGCTCCACACTGCATACCTCAAGCCGCTCTGGTCACTGAGAGCCACGGTATGCACACATACTCAGGACTGGGGGAATTGGTAATCCTGTAGAAGAAATAAATCCTTTGTGTGGCTGTAGCCCTAACTCTGCTCAAGACAGAAATAGAAGAAGCCATTTGGCTAATTTGTGTAGCCATCATTTCAGGAGGTGTTCCAGAAGGACAGGACCATGCCCTTCCCTTTGCCCATAGTGTTCTGTAACTCACCAAACTCAGCAGTGCTGATAATTAGCACACTTGGACAAACTTATCTTTCCAAAGCTCTTTTATTTTTAAGCAGAGATAGGTAGATGCCAATGCTGTGCATTTTCACAAGAGCAAGGAGCTGTTTGCTTTTCCAGACCTTTACCTGACAGTAAATTAAAGTAGATCTCGCTGTAGCACCAAAGACTTGATGTTACAGAGGTACTCAGCCACTGATGGCCTTCTTTTTGTTACTGCTATTTCTACAGAAGCAGCATTAAGAAGGCCTAGCCAAGACCATGGCACTGACTGTAAAATGCAGAACATCATAAGAGACAAGCCTGCTCCATAAAGCTTGGGAAGAGGAAATACAGAGAAACGAAGTGCTTTGGCCAAAGCTGAAAAACAACTGAGCAACAAAGATAGCAACAACACCTTCCAAGACTCACTTTTCTGTCCAATCTGTGAGATTATGTTGCACTGAGCACCTGCTGCCATACACACCATCATGCCTCATTTATTATATGATGCATTGACTGATTATTGGCAGGTTTTTATGTCACTGCTCAAATTGAAACTGCTGTTCAGACCATCACTGACAGGCTGGTTTTCAATACCTCTCATCACTCTCCTTACAAAAACTTTCCTTAAAAGGGCACTTTGGGATAGATGAGGACGATAACCATGTCAGGAGACTTTGTGAGAAGCGAGCCTGTATGCCTTGTCTAAGGTTTCACTCAGCAAAAAGCTAAGCTTATAAACAGACAAGCCTCTGCAGTCAGTGTGAGTTTTACACGGACCTCACACAAGAGTGGAGTTCCAGTGGTTCATGTACTTATGCACACTAAAATAAGGGCAATATGTAAAGGTCACCAGCTGCAATAGTTGCTTGAATATATCTGCTATCCCACTCTTTGTGTTTAGGATATCATCCCCCTCCCCTGAAGTGAATGGGGCAGAGGATTTCCACCATCTTTGCAAAGCTGCAGAAGGTGGCCCACAATGATTGGGGTTTGGTTTTAATGGAGTAAAAATTACATTATTCACCAGATTTTCCTTATTTTCCTGAAGTGGAACAACCCTTTGCCTGTTTCTGAAGGGTCTCTGCAGATTAACATGCAGCACAACGTGAAGGCGAGCTCATTAGAACAAACTAAATTGGGGAAATTGCCTGAGCATTCAGAGGCCAGCCAGGGGATGGAATCACATTCTGTCCCACTATGAAGGCGGCAGGCACCAGGGGCAGAGCGGAAACCAAAGACGCAACTGGTACTTCAGTAGGTGGTGTAGTCAGGGGAGCTGTGGCCACCAGCCCACGCTGTTCACTGTTACCATTCCCTGGAGAGGCAAGTCTGGGGGAGATCACAGCCCCTGGGAGCGCATCAAGGACCAGAGCTAGGGGCCCTCCCTCGCTGGGGTATCCCAAACTCCCCTGGACTCCAGGCAAGTGTTTGAGCTTGCAAAAAATGAGGAGTTGAGTCATGACAAGCCCGTGTCTGGATCGCAATGGAGAGCACTCAACTCTTGCTCTTCCTCAGGAAGTGACTCCATATGTGTTTATGTAAACACACAGCCCAACATGACTGGGCAAATATTACTCAAGGTTTTGCTGTTTGCCTTTGGGGTAAGACTGAGCACGACCATGAGGTCAACAGGTCAGAAGGTTAGGAGGGGAAAGATGGAGGTCTACACACAACAAGTTGTTTCTCAGTCTTGTAATAAGTCTCAGTCCTACTCAATGCCCCCATGAGTCCACACAGGCCTGTCAGACGCCTGGTTGCAAAGTTCAGTTGGTTGATCATCAGATATGGAATAAGCATAGCACGCTGGTTATCATTAATAATATTTATTTTGGAAAAATATTTTAAAAATGAATTTCTTCATTAACAAAACGGTAAAAAAAATCAAATAACATTTGCACAATATTCCATAAATACATTTATATACAAAAAAATATAGTCACATAGACCCGAAGTGCCTTTGTACATATTTACCAAAAAATTTAAATTATAAAAAAATGAACATCACAAAATACTCAAGCTTTACAATTATCATGAAAATATTTTTACAGATTCAAAAAAATAACACACTTTTTCTCACCTAGTAAAAACACATTTTAGTATCAAAAAAGACAATAAAGGCAGTGTTTGTGTCTCTAATTCAAGAAAAGACTGGCTCATAATAATCCAAAATATACACTTCAGGCAGTGCATGCTTCTTATGTAGTAATTAAGTCCATTCATTTAAATATATATAGAAAAGCAACTGACCATAGTGCAATGATAAAATTCATAAAAGGCAGTGCAACAGTAATCCTTGAACACAGACCCTTGCCTGGTGTCCATCTTGTTTCTTTATTTTGCAGTCACTTTGCTAACTTCAGTAGAGAACCAGCTCAAGCCTGAATTTAGTTTCTCAGCAGCAGTCAGTGAAGGAATCTATCTCCCATTCCTCTTTCAGCAGCATTCATTGGGGCACGTCTCCTCTGAAATTGTTCTTGACAACCACCTTGCCATATCACCTCTGGTTTACACCTGGAAAGAGAACACACAACCAGAGATCAGGAGAGGTTAATGAAACAGAGGCAGAGGGCCATTAGGCTGCAGAGGGTCAGGACTCTGCATGAAGCACACCAAGGGGTGGGTCAGCACACCTCAACCACACTACCATTGTACCCTAGTCTACAAAACTTGTCAAACCCACAACACCTACAGCAGCAAGTCACTGAGCTTGTCTTTACAACATCCACAGCATCACAAACTCAAGCTGGCTGGATTTCAACAGGTACAAACCACTGTGGCATTATGGAAAGGAGTTTGTGTGCCCTGGCATGTATTGGATGGGAGCTGCGGACCAAGACTTTTCTCTGCTGTTCCAACCCTACTAACCTCAGTTGCGATGATGCACTCATCTTTCTCTTCTGATATGACATACACCGACTGGTACTTTGTGTCCTTTGAAGCGGAATATACTGAATCTGGTCGCTTTCTTTCAGAAGTATCACTATTGAAGGCAAAAAGAGAAAGAACAAGTCAGATGGCTGTTGCTTAATGCTACCCATGAGATATACACTTCCCTTTCATAGCCAAGCTGCCCCCTGTTCTCAGATGTGAGATACCTCTTTAGTTGTACTGCACTTTTCTCCTCTGCCTCTGAATCATACGTTTCACACTTGGCTTCACATTTGCTGTGCTCCTCCTTAACTGAGTCCTCATTCTTGAGTTCATGCACCAAATTGTAATCCACTGATGGGTATCTGACTTTGTAGCCGTTTTTATCAGAGTTATCGCTGTGAAAGTCTACTTTCTTATTTGTGTTTTTAATCTGAGTGGCACCAATGACACTTATGGAAATGTCCTTCTCGCGCTGGCAGTTTGCCAGGTTATTCATCGTCTCGGTCTCACTCCTGCAGGCATCAGGCTGGTGGTGCCTCTTCTGCACTCTGAGCCTGACGCAGACGACCACAGCAGCACACCCCAGCAGCAGCATGAGGACCAGAATAATCCCAGCGCAGACAGCGATCCAGGGGAACTGGGAGTTCTGGCCTTCCGTGTACTTTTCAGTGAAGTCAACGATGACGGGTCCCTGAGGCGGCTCAGGGAGCAGGAACTGGCAGTTGAGGCCGCCGTAGCCCCGGGCACACTCACAGACATAGCGGTTGTTTCTTTCGTGGCAGGTGGCCCCATTGTGGCAAGGGTTGTGTTCGCATCTGCTCACCGGCGTGCTGCAGTTCTTCCCGTTGTATCCTGGGGGGCAGGTGCAGGAATAGTCATTGATGCCATCCTGGCAGGTCCCTCCATTGACACAGGGGAAGGAGGCGCAGTCGTCCACGTTGTCATCACAGTGTCTCCCAGTGAAGCCAGCCTGGCACTGGCAGATATAGGAGTTCCCCAGATCGACACACTGGGCTCCTGCAAGACAGGAAGGGAAACGAGCTGAGTGGTGGGAAGCCAGACACAGCAGCCCCCCACTCACTGCTCTCGGGGCAAAAGGCACAACCAGGAAAAGCTTTCATTTTGAGAGGTTAGCTCAACCTTTGCCAAGTCTGATCCAACATAAAAAGTGCATCTTTTTAAGAAAGATTTTAGTTAAGCATATTTATTCTCAATCCTATTCCTTTTTGATTATTTCGCTCAGCTCAAACCAGAACACTAGTCCAGGTCAGGTTAACACCACATGTCATGTTACAGAGTTTGAGTGGCAATGAATAAGGAGGACTACAGTACAGAAAGTCTTCACTAGTTTAATCAAAACAGGAAAATTAGTGTTACCAGATTACAAGTAATAATGTTTAGCACTCGTGTGGCATTTGCATCCACAGACCTCTAAGACTCTTTGTAAAGGATTTGAAAGTATAATCTTCCACATTTTCATGCATGAAGCTTCAGACCAAGTTATTTGGCCACAGCCACTCCATCAGAAAATGCAATCTGCAGCAGTGGCCCAAGCCACGCCATTGCTTTCCTAGTATAGATCCTCTTCCACCAAGTCAACTGTTGACATGGCAAGGAATTTTTACAAGAGGATATAGTGATAGGGCAAGGCAGAATGGCTTTAAACTGAAAGAGAGCAGGTTTAGATAAGATACTATGAAAAAATTCTTTACTGTGAGGGAACAAGTTGCCCACAGAAGTGGTGTATGCTGCATCCCTGGCAGTGTTCAAGGCCAGGTTGGATGGGGCTTTGAACAGCCTGGTCTAGTGAAAGGTGTCCTTGCCCATGGCAGGGGCTTGGAACTAGATGACATTTAAGGTCCCTTCCAACCCAAACCATTCTATGATTCTATGATTGATCAGTGTGCCTTGACCGGTGTGCCGTACTATGAACTCCAGGCCAGAAGCCAAAGTAAGTTTATGGTCTCCTTTCAGAAGACCACTGTAGCATGTTTGGCCTTACCATTAGCACAAGGGCCGGAACTGCAGTAATCGATTTTCTTTTCACAGTTGAACCCAGAATAACCCAGCGGGCAGCGGCAGCTGTAGCCCCCGTCAGGGTTGTCGGTGCAGCGCCCACCGTTGAAGCATGGTCCGTCAGCACAAGTCATGGCGCTCAGCTCACAGTTCTTCCCATAGAAGCCTGGGGGGCAGGTACAGGAATAGCTGTTCTCGAGATCCTGGGGGGAAGAAACGAGAAACGATCAAAACATTTGTCTGAACGTGCTCAGAAATCCAAAAAGGGAATTTGAAAATTAGTAAAACTGACACTAACTCCTCCCTTGGAGTTTCAGATGACACAAACAACTGGAACTTACAGTGCAGCTTCCACCATTTTTGCAAGGGTTGGCGTCACATTCATTGATTTCAATCTCACAGTTGGAGCCTGTATACCCAGGTCGGCACGAACACGTGTAGCTCCCCTGACCAGTATTGGTGCACGTGGCACCATTCTTGCAGGGCTTGTGGTGGGTGCAGTAGTTCAGGTCTGTAAAAGAGATATTTTCTTCTTTTAAAGAGAGCAGCCAAGATGCTTGCTACTTTGCAAGGCTAGCAGAGGGTGGGTGAGCTGAAAATAGTTGCCTGCTTTCTGCTTTTTAAAACAGATGGTCAGGCAAGGACTGAGAACTCACCTTGGTTGCAGAAAAGGCCACCCCAGCCTTCCTGGCAGTTGCACTGCCACGGCTGCTGACAGGTACCGTGAAGGCAGCCTGGGTATCGGATGCACTCGTCGCAATAGCGCCCCTGCCAGCCCACCCTGCATCTGTAAAAAAAAAAAATTACAACAAATTCTCATCAGATTTAGACTTCTCACAGTTGAAAACCCTATCATAAACTCTGCAAGCACACTGATGCCAGGGTTCAAGTTTCCTAAAAGCCCTCAGTGATCCTTCATGTGAGAAAGTCACGAAGTCCAACTGTAGCATCAGCTTTCATCCGTCCTAGCTATTTCTTCCACTTCCTTAGATAGAGTTATGGTTCCAGATAGTTAATTTGTTTACTTTAATAACAAAGAGCCAAACCTTACACACATCACTGTAAACCCATTAGGATAATATTAATGGCACTAATGTTTGACTTATGGAATAATACTTTGATCTGGCATCAACCAGATATCTCAAATTTCCATCTAATATGAAGAAAGGCCTTTAAACCAACCCTTCAAATGTCCAATGGCTTATTTAACACCAGAACATCAACACTGAAAGACAAAGAAGGAAGCAGGAAGGGAGTGGAAAACTTACTTGCATTCCCCAGGCTTGTCACAAAAGCCGTGCTGCTCGTCACATCCAGGCAAACAAATCGCTGTAAACAAACCAAGCAGGGAAAGACATCAGCACTGGTGCCAAAACGACTCTTTTTTACAAGTCTGAGTCTGAGAGTACCTTGCGGGTGGGGACCGAGTCCCTTTTACTAGGTTGGGGCAGTTAAGCACAGCTGAATTAATCTCTGGAGTCTGCAGAGTATTGATCTTGCCCCATAACTGGGCACTTTACTTATCACCAGGGATGAGCATTCTTCTTAATACAGTTGCACACAGACAAAAGAGGGCTCACAATTGCTCCCTTCCCCACAGCCCCTCACCCCCCCCTTCCCTTCCCAGTGAGGGTCAGAAGTCCTTTTTTCCAATTCTATGCACACAGCTCCACCTCTTAATATCCCCCGAAAGTGTGTGTGCAGATAAGAGTGGACAGCTGGTGTGCAGGGTGCCAGTGCAAGACAGCTGCTCTATTGTCTATTCTCTCCCAGCAGCTGCCCCACTGCAACAATACCCCGGCCCCGGAGCCAATGGGGCCGGCGGCCGGCGACCGGGCAGCCTATCCCTGCCCACAGCTAATCTATGGCACGCGCGTGATTTCGCTGCAAAAAAACTTTTTTTTTTTTCTTATTCAAATAAATAAGTCTAAAGTTCTTCCTCCCTCCTTCCCCCCCCTCCGCCCTGCTCCGAAAAGGGGCGGGCGGGTGGGTGCAGCCCTGGTAAAGAGGTAAGCGGGCCAGCGGGAGGGAGGATGAGAGAAGGGAAAAAAAGGGACTTCTGCTCATTACTTCGCCTGGTTATGGAACTCATTAAGCAGGCACTGCAAAGTTTTAATTCAACAAAGCCGGCCGGAGACAATGGCAGGAGAGGGGAAGGAGGGGGGAAGAAAAAGAAAGAAAGAATCAGTGCTGATAATCAGATCGCCTCCAAGTTGGAAAGAATGGAGCTGGGGGCAAGGCAACGGGAAGCAATCTGCAACTGGCAGCTCCACTCACTAACGGCAAAACATTCTTTTCGCATGCACACATAAACACATCTCCCCTGCCTAGTAGGTTTGTGTCAGTGTTATAAGCTGTTTTTTTTCTGAGAGGGAAAACACAGCAAAGAACGTACGTAATGAGTCAAGGAAGATGGACAGCCTTCTGCTTCGCTGTGGGAATAGCAGAGATGTACAGGCATTCAAAAGTGCTGACAGCCCCAAAAGAGCTCATTATCAAAATGCTTCCTTTTTCCCCACCCCTTGACACAACTGGGCTAGGCACTTTTGATCATGGGAGAGGTTGTAGCTCTTATTTAAAACACTATCAAAGAAAAGGGGAGCCCCTTTGCCTGCTGTTTATTGTGCAACATCGTACCATGAGCTGCTAAAAGCATCCTGGCAGTCACTAACAGTGCGAATAATCAATCAGGAATGGTTTGATAGCAGCTCAGCTGAGACCACAGTGTAGGTGGGTTTAAAGAGAAACAAAAACACAACAAGAAGAAAGCTGAGAAGCTGCTTTACAGCCTGGAACTGTTTTCTTCCTGCCTGCCTGGCCCTTTGATGACTGCAGAGGAGCACTGGCCCAGTACGTCATCTGCCAGCATATTTCAGATCCGTGTATACACACAAACAGAGAATGCCATCACACACTGCAGCGGGGGCCCTGCTCATTGTGTGCACATTTGGGTGTACACCGCTGTGGATCTACAAAGGGCGGAATCTCGTACAACCGGAAAGTATCTGACATCCTGCACTATCCTGTCTGTGATCTGCTTACTATCCCAGCTCTTCCTGCTGTATCAACACACCACATTCCTCAAAAACCTCAAGCTCTGGGGTATGCTTCATGTCCCTCACTACTTTATTAGTATCAATTATCATGGCAATGGCACGGAAGAGAGCTGGGGAAGAAGCTGAATGTTCTTGCGGCCTCATGTGCAGGAATTTCTGTTAGTGGCAGAATATGAGTACCCCAAATGAGAAATGTACAGTCCAGAAGCCATGGAGATTGTCTTGGACTTCCCGATATTTTTCTTAATACAGGGTCGCAGAGGATCAGACCATAGCGAGCCTACCCATAAGCCTGTCACATGGATGTTGCCAAAGCCTAGCTCCCTCCCCTGAAGCTATGGTCACCCTGTAGGTGGTGATATCAAGGTTGTGTGGTTGGAGGGTGGATAGGTGTAAAAAGCAGTCCTGATATATTTTAACAAATCCTCAAGCAATTGCTGAACATTTTGCTACCAGATTAAATGACCTAAAGCAAATGAGCAAGAGCATAGTGTTGGCATTGACATTTTGTTGGCTTGAGAAGGGGCTGTCTGCATTAACTTTCTGTGGCAACACTGAGGATCACCCACCCCTCACACTGGTAAGGCTTGGGCACAGAACCAGACATCCACCCACCATTGTTTGGTTCTCCCTCCCCATGGGGCCTGATGTCAGAGGAACATCCCTCCGCCAACCCCAGGAGCTCAGGAGACACTGCTGCAAGGGGCACTCAAGGAGACAAGGAGGTGGATACTCACGCTCAGTGCAGTACTGGCCTTTCCAGCCTGGGTTGCAGACTTTCTCGCCACGCTCTCCACAGGTGAAGTGACCAAAGGCATCGTCCCGGGGGCGGCAGAAGACGGAGCAGCCTTCTCCATAGTAGTGCTCATCGCACACAAAGCGATAGGAGTACTTGAGGTCAGTGCGGCCGCTGCTGTGCAGGTCCTGGGACCACTCTTCACCCACTGCCAAGTGTCTCTGGGTGGCCAGGCGGCTGATGAGGCGCTCAGGGTTTTCTGTGTGAAAGTGGAGAGGAGAGTGGTTAGAGAGCCCAAAGCAGGCAGGGCATAGGGGGGTCTCTGGTGGGAGGGGAACTGCAGAGGAAGGATGACATGCCTGCATGCCAACAGGATGGCCTCTCTTGCCACACATCTACTGTAGAGGAGAGTGTGCTACACACTGCAGAGAAAGGGGCCAAACAGGGCTGCAGGGCTGGGATTATTACAGGGAGAAGTGTGTTTCAGGACACTTACCAGTGGTGAGGTCATCAGGTGAGTCTGTATGCAGAGCTTCAATGATAAGTGAGAAGGTGCCCTGTGAAAAGAAGGAACAGAGACAACCCACCAGGAGAACATGAGAGCAGGTAGGCCCAAGGGGCAGTGCCACCAGTCCCCAGGAATTAGCAGTCGTTGTCCCCCTCCCATCTTGACCCTTCAAGAGGATTGGTGGCCTCTTGGAATGGCACGGGACGGGATGGGCATGTGCCAGCCCCTCCAGCATCGCCCCCCACTTACGGGCCAGGTGAAGCCGAAGGGGAAGCGGATGGGATTGCTGAAGGCGGGGTCGGCGCCGCCCGCGCCGTCGGGGACGCTGAAGGAGTTGGCACCGAGAACGGGGGTGATGGCGCTGCCGTAGGTGCAGGGCGGCTCGGGGGACACGCTGGCCTGGTAGTGCTTGAGGCAGACGCGGAAGAAGGTCTTGCAGTCGCACTGCTGGAGCCCGCCGGCGCCGGGGCCGCCCCCGCGGCAGCAGTTGCGGTTGCTGAGCAGCCCCTTCTTATTGACAAACTCCTGCAGCTTCAGCTCGAAGACCCCGGAGGAGCCGACCTGCGGGGCAGGGACAGAAGCCGTCAGCCACCGAGCAGCCCGCTCCCCAGCCCGAGCCCGGCCCCGGCGGCACTGGCACCCCCTCCCCGCTCCTCACGGCTGCAACAGGCAGTGACAGTCCCCGGCATCCCCCCCGGGACTCCCCGGTGCAGGGTCCCCCCGGTGCAGGCATTCCCGTCCCCCACCCCGTGGGCACTTACCTGGCAGCGGCTCAGCAGCACCGAGAGGACGGCGAGCGTCAGCAGGAACCGACCTCCCATTTTGGAGGTGCAGCTCTGGTGCCCTCGCTTTCCTCCCCCTTATCTTCTCGTCAGAGGGAAAAGGGGAAAGTGTCTCTCGGGGAAAGGGAAAAAAAACACAGCGGCCAAAGCCGCTCGTCCCAGCAGAGCTGGAAAAGTTAGTGTCACAGTCTCCTTCTTTCAGGAGTGTCTCTGACTTTTTTTTTCCTTTTGTCGATACTTCTAGATGTAGCCTGTCGGCAACTGACAGCTCTTTCGGATGGCAAAAGAAAAAGAGAGGAGAAAAAGGAGGGGGGAAATGTTAATATTTATCTGTTAAACTCTTTTTCTTTCGCAATCCACGATGCTCCTCCTTTTCTCCAGGAAGAAAAAATAAAAAATAATAAAATAAAAAACAACTTAATTCCCAACAGAGGCAGAGAAAAGGCTTCCCAAGGAAGATTAAAAATTGGCGATCTGGAAATCCCTGCAGAGGCAGCGGCGGAGGCAGCGGCGATAATTCCCGGGGCGGTGCGATTCGGGAGCGGCTCTGCGCGGCTGCGCTCGCCCTGCGCACGTCGGGGCTGGTGGGTGTCAAACAGCAGCGGTGGCGGGCAGGTCACGTCGGAGCCTTGATCCCCTTTTTTTTTTTTTTTTTCTCTTTTCCTTCTTTTTTTATTTTTTTTTTTTTTTCAGAGGAAGCGAAGGTCTCTTTCCTTGTTGTGGGTTTACTTTTGTTTTTAGAGGAATCCCAGCCAACAAAAATAAGCTCGTGTCTCAACAGCAGTGAACAGAGCGTGTCCGGGTGTGCTCCCTACGGGGGAGGGGGTGCCTGCTCTGCTCCGCTCCGCTCCGCTCCGTGCCGCGGCTCGGCTCGGCTCGGCGGCTCCCTCCGAGGGTGAAGCGCTAAGGATCTGCCTCTCCTTGGGCGCCTGCCGCCCTTATATCCCGCCGGCCGACTGCATGCCTAATGAGATGCAAATGAGCAGCCCCCCAATCTGGCTAGAGCTGTCACAAAGGAGCCACTTTTCCAAACCCTCCTCTCAATGGATCGCCAAATGGTCAGTGAGCTGTAAAATGTGCAACCCTCCTCCCCCTCCCCTTCGCGCTCACAAAACGTGTTCATTTACATTCCTGCAAATTTGGTAACCGCAAGAATCCCCCTTCTGCTCCAGGGAGAGGGTAACACCCCCTCTGCACCGGGGAGAGGCAGTGCAGCACGCTCCGGCCGGAGAGCAGCCCCGGGGACGGCGGGCTGTAATTGCCTCTCGGAACGTGCAGAGCAGCCACCGTGACCCCAAAAAGTGACTCGGTGATCGTGACTACTCCAAGGGGCATCTCCGGCGTTTAAAGGACGAGGGAGGTGGGAGCCAGCGAGCCACAACGAGGGGAGTCCCATCCCATGAAATTCACACTGCATTTACCCTGGCATAACCGGGGTAATTGGGGAGGGGGACAACGAACGTGGACGAAATGACCCGCGGCTCGTTCTTCCCTTGGCTCCGCTAACGGCGCGCATCCCACCGGCGGAGGCACGGGGGATCCCCGGGGGTCCGGCGGCGAGGGAGGAGCGGGCGGGTTCGCGGCGGGGACTCGTGGAGGGGACCCGTTTGCGGGGCTCCGCGCGTCCCGTCCCCGCCACCACCGCTGCCAGAGAGAGCCACTCGCTGCGCCCGGGTCCCGCACCCTTCTATGATTATTATCATCACCAGCAACCTCTCCCTCTCTCTCCGTCTCTCTCTCTCTCCCTCTCTCTTTTTTCGTCCTTCAGCTTAGTAAAAAGTGAGTTTGGTGTGTGTCGTTCGCGTGGCTGTCATTAAGGCCGTTTGTTATTGTGTGAGGGCTGAATCAGTTAGCTCTTTGTGCTCTCAGCTGTATGGTAATGTAGACAGCACCTGCTCCCTGCACAATGCGAGGGAGAGAAAGAGCTCCCCTCGGCGCACGCTACTGCCTCTACAACAATGTCCGCACATTTTTTTAAAGAAATCCCTTCCAGCACTTCCCCCCTCCGCAACACACACACACACACACTCACATACACACACAAGCGCACAAAATAAACTGGCCCAAATTTACACCAGTCGTCACCTTTATAATTTTTTTACGCATCCATCAGACAGTACAACTTTTGTTTTGATCTTTAAAACATGGGAAGCGGTGCGGTGAAAAAGGGATAGAGACTATTACCATTTGAGCAGTTTCTTAATGATGGATGGAAGCAGGGGATAAAAGTTGGAGGGCGACTCTGGCATGTCACTCGAAGCAGGGTTTGCCACTTTGTTTAGGCCCTCTGTTTAAACACCTTTGGTAGACGCAGGCGGATTCATTAGGATGCAAGGTGTAACTGTCTCCGTAAATGTCATTTTAATTGTAACAGATCATTTCAGCACAGATTAAGCTTGTGTGCGAAAGGAGAGGATTTGGCTACAATAACCTCACTGTAGGTATGCCATGCTAAAAGCCTTATTATGGCGACTTTATTGGGTTGAAACGTGCATTTGCATGGCAAAATGTGACTTCCATTGAAGCAGATGTCTTGATCACAAATTATCTTACAATGCGCTAGGAAAAAAAAATCTTAAAGACTTCTTAAAGTAAAAGCATTGAGTAATACCAATTAAAAGAAAATCACTAATGAGTTCATTCAGCCCAGCTCTTCTTGACTGTTCCAGGACTGTAGCTGCCCACATTCATTTACTAGGGGTTTGTGGCACCTACCCCAAACTCAGGCCACCTACCCCAACCTTGGTACAAGCATCCAGATCTTTGCAAGGTTTTGCCGCTCAACGTGTGTCCATTACATTTAATTGTAGTCGAACGAGCCATCTACGTCCAGGTGCTCTTCCTCTCCCCGCCCCTCGATGCATAAGCAAAAGTTTAAAATGTACAGGAATGTTTGGGTTTGAATTTTTTTTTTTTTTTTTTTTTTTTAATCCCGGAGTTGTGTCTGGGCAGAGAGGGGACGAGCGATCCCTCAGGCACCGTGCGAAGGACGTAGAGAAGGCGGCCCAGGGGGGAGCGGAGCGGAGCGGGCGGCGGATCCCCGGAGGCCCGGCCGCCCGCCCCCGCCGTGCCGAGCATCGACAGCGGGGAGCGGGGGGGCGCATCCCGCAGCAGCGCCGGTTTTCATTGCACATTACTTTTGCCACCTAGCGTCAACATCTTTTCAAGTGGCTTGTCGCTGCTTCGCAAACTTTGCTGCGGCGTTATCCCCGGGAAAAAGAGAGGGGGGGGGAAACATTACTTCGTATGAAGTTTACTAAGCGAGTGGGGCGGGGGGGCGGGGGCGAGCGGCAACATCTGTCTTGAAATTTGGGTGGTGGCCCGTCGGTGGAGGCGAGAAGTGATATATCAACGCGGATCTTTTAATCTACGAGAGATAGAAAGTTGGTCCATTAGCATCCCCTTGCTTAAAAAACTGGAAATAAAAAGTTACACGCGCTTGGGCTTTAACCTAGCGATAGGAAAAAAAAAAAAAAGAAAGAAAAAAAACCCGAAAAAACTTGCCCCCAAATCCTTAACAACCCCCCTTCGGTACCGGGTATTTGTTAAATTGACGTGGCACAGATTTCTCGATTACCGCTGCTGAGCGTGACTGAAAGGCGCCGTGAGAGCCGGCAGGATCCTGCCCACGGCGCTCATTCTTCTCTGGCTTAATTTATGCCACGCGATTCTGTATTGGGGAAATCAAGCAGAAAGCTCCTTTTTCTGCTTTTTTCCCCCCTCTCCCTCTCTCTTTCAGATGCTGGACTAACGGGGAGACTGTTTAACTTAAGTGTTTCTATAGGAGGCTGTTGTAGTTTAACTCCTGCCCACCAGTAGCTGAGGCGAACAAAGGAGGGACTCGAGGTCTAACTATTCATCCATTCTCTGCACTTTAATTTTCATTGATTTCGAAGACAAGGGGAGCCCTTAGGGATTCTCGCTGAAGGGGGATGACACGCCTTTAGACGCGATCAGCCCCCCAGCCAGCCATCTGCTCCCAACCAAATGGCGCTTTTTCGCTCCCAACCGCGTGTCTCCGCACCGCGCTCGCCCGCCGCCCCCCCCCCCCCCCCCCCCCCCCCCCCCCCCTGCCCCGCCCCCGCCCCCCCCCCCCCCCCCCCCCCCCGGGCCCGGCCCCCCCCCCCCCCCCCCCCCCCCCCCCGCGCGCTCNCGTCCCGTCCCGCCCGATGCCCTGCACCGGCCCTGCCGGGGTGAGTCGGCGGCGGGACCCCCGAGGGCGGGCGCGGTGACCCCGCGCGGCCGGGACGCGGCAGGCTCGGCCCCGCCTGCCAGCGGCTCGCTGAGGCTGGTGGAGTATTGTGCTCTCCCTCCCTGCCCCTAATTGATATCCTTCCCGCAACGCCGGCCCCCCTCTCCTGCTCCGGAGAGTATTTACGGTCGCACCGCGCACCAGCGCGGCCGAGAGCTCCCCATCAGCCGCAGCTTTTATTTCTAAACAAGCCAGATTATGGGAAAAGTCACTTAAAAAGGGGGGCGGGTGAGATATGTGCGTGTGTTAATTAGGGCGACGCGCTGCCATCGCTGGCGTGCAACCCTGATTTTTCCCGGGACGGAGGGCTCCGGACATATGGCGAACGGTGCGTCGGCGGAGGGACGTGTACGTGTGGAGCTATGTGTAGCCGACTGTGCATAATATTTTAATTAGGTCTATAGTCCCTACGGAGGTATGTGTGCGCGGCTGCCCCTCCGCCGCACGCCCCCTTCACCTGTTCCTCCGGGCCGGGTCGGGCAGGGTCGGGCCGGGCGGGAGGGGATGGGGAAGCGGGGAGAGGGCACGCATGGTGCCGCTGGGTCGGGGCCCTGGCTCCCCCGCTGGCCCCAGGCTCGGGGTGCTGGCGCTGCCCCGGACCCCTCCGCCGGCCGTCCCGACCCGAGGCGGGTGCGTGACAGGCGCGGAGGGGTCGCGGTGCCCGGAGGGGCGCTCCGCCGCCCTTGCCGTGTGCGGGGAGGAGGATTAAGAAGTTTAGCGTGTAGGTTAGCCCAAAGTTGCAAAGGCATGTGCTGATTAGAATAAGAAAGGGCAGTCGCGTGGCTCAGCTGGCACACAGCGAGGCCAGATGATAGATAAGCAGCTCTGGGTCTTCCCTTCCCCCCAGCCCCCTTTTTTGAAATCGCAAATCATCTGCTCCGGCCCTATCCTAGCCCCTCATTTTCATTACAATGGTTGTGTGTTTACCTGTGATCCTGGGACGGGGCATTCCTTTGTCTCCCGAGGAGATTACCGCAGCCAGCTGCTCTCCAACCCTTCCCGGGGCAAATCCCGAAGTGGCCCCTATATGTGTTTTACTGATTGCACACTAGGAGAAAGCCAGATACCCCCTCCCCCCGCCCCGGCCCCGTTTCCCTGCGCTACTTGTTTGTTTGGGTTTGCTCCCTGGCTCGCTTCCGACGGGATTTTGCTTGTGGGAAACTAAGAGGGATAAAACTGGTCACTCGTGTGCGTGAGCTGTCATTGCTCCAAAGTCAGAAGGGTGAAGGGCTGTTTATCTCCGCCCGGGAGGGCAGAAGCACGGGACCCCCCCAGGGAACAACGGACAAAAGGGGTTCGGGGAAAGAAGGTTTTCCCCCGCCTTGCCTTCCCTCAGCCCTCGGGTTCCCCCTGGTCTGGGACATAACTTTTCCCGAAACTTCCCGTAGATGCCCTGAGCTGGGCAGGTCCCATTCCTTCCCCTGGCCCCTGCTCTGGGACACGCAGGTTCAAATACTCTTCCTGCCCATGCCCCTCTTGGGAGCACCTCGGCCTTGCATCTTTGCCCATCTTTAAATCCAAGGATACTCAAGATCTTCACACCAGAAGCCACAGATCACATTTGAACTAAGAAACCTTCTGAAGTGCCTTCCCACACGAAATATTCCTTGATCCTGATATTTATCCTGTGCCCCAGAACCCCTTTTGCCCTGTCAAGCAAGCCCCGTGTAACTCCATGCAGTGCTGAGGCCTGGCTTGTCTTGGCAGGAGTGTCACAGAGGGAGGGTGAGCGATAGGACTCGTACAGGTGATTAAAAAATGTATGGTACTCCTCAAAAAAATGTTCTGCATTACAGCTATGAGATTTTGCTGGATGGCTGGAAAGATCCCCTTCTGCTACCAACTTCAGTAGCAATATTCGCTGCCTCTGCCAGTTCTTGTAGGAAAACTCCCTCTTTTGCCCAGCATTATTAATTGTCATCTTAAGCCAGAACTCTGAATAGTAGCTGCAAACTACCACTCCAGCACAGGTCGCTCTCTAGAGCCCTGGGACAGCACAGAGTGCTGCTGTACTGCGCTGCATTTCATGCATGAAGGGTTTTTGTGTTCCCCCCCCGCTGCACAGTGTGTGCATCTTGTGCATTGTATGTTGGCTGCAGCGCAAAACTTGCTGCTAATAAACTTTGGGGAAGGAGAGGGGGCAGCAGTTTGATTATATGCTTCCAGAGCTTTCTGAGGCACTTCCAATTTGTGCAGTTTTTATTTCTTTCTGCATCTCTCCACGTTCAGGGTAGGCAGGGGGTGGGAGAAGGTGGGGGGAAAACTCCTCTGCAGAAGGTGATTATGAGAAAGAGGATGGGTATGGATGGGGCAGGCCTGAGCTTTTGGAAGTGCTCTCCCCTTTTCTGAGAGCATCTGCCCTGAGACGAACAGATGTGGGCACCTGCGGTGACAGGCCACATATGCTCCATCCTATTCACAGGCATTCAGACACCGCTACAATGGTCAGGCTTTGTGTACTCGGAGTCACCAAATATATTAATCTGCAGTCCCCAGAGCACCGCTCTCTTTAATTTTTCACCGGCAATAACATCTGATCTAATCTTCCCATGGGCTCCCCCGTGTCCCTCTTCCCCCTCCGGGAAAGATGTGATGTTATTCACGTCCCCACCTGTTGCCGGCGGGCTTCGAGAGGGGCTCGCTCCCGGCCCGCACCCAGGGCGTTATCCCGGGATGTGCGGCCCGGGGGAAGATGGGGGCTCCGCTCCGCTGGCAATCGCCGGGCACGACAAAGCGAACCCACCACCCGCCCCCCGCGCCCAAGGTCGCGCTGCCGGGGGGAACATAAATCTCCCAAGTGCCACTCGGGGGGGCGGGGGGGGGGCGGGGTGCAGCGATTTCGGTGCGCGACGCTTTCATGTCCCCCGCCCCGTCCGCCCGTGCCGGCCGGGTTTGTTCGGGGGGACAATGGCCCCTCCGGCCCCATTGTGGCCGTACAAAGCCGAGGGACCGCAACCCGCGGGCGGGGCGGCCGCGGCNGGGCCGGGCCGAGCCGGGCCGAGCCGAGCCGAGCCGAGCCGAGCCGAGCCGAGCCGAGCCGAGCCGAGCCGGCCCAGGAGCCGCACAGTCCCCGGGGCGGGGGCTTGGCCCTACCGGGGCTGCGCGCAGCGGCCCCCGCTCCCTGCGAGGTCCTGAAAGGCCCCTTTCAAACCAAACTCTGATTAAAAGAGGGTGGTATTCAGAACACCGTCTTTAATGGTTAGGTTTCGGGAATGCTTTTACAAGCTGCCTGTTCACAATACTTTGTAAACTCACTTTTCTTTCTTTCCCATTTGAATACCATAAGCATGTTATTTCTTAATAAAAATCTGTCCTTGTTTTTCTAGTATTGTGTACTTTTTGGTACGCTATTAATCGGAAATCTCCCTCACTGGAGATACTCAAAAACCGTCCCTGATGGAGCAGGTTGGACCCTGTGGTTCGTTCTAGCCTTGCTCTTACTCAGGTTGGACCGTGTGGTTCCTTCCAGCCTTACTCGTTCAGTGATTCTGTGAATTTTGTTTGGTCATATTTATGAGAATGTTTTGATATTTGTATTTTTCACTGATACAAAAAACGGAAGTGGAAGGGAAAATGAATGAATACTTATGTTCGGTTTGGTGAGGGGAAGTAAACTGTTTCAAATCGTCAAAAGCCAGGATAGGGCAATGAGCTATTAACAAAAGCAGAAAAATAACAGTTTTGTTTCCAAGCAGCCTTTTTTATTATTATTGTAGCATTTCATTGTTTCTCAGTATTGCATTTTAGAACGCTGTTTTCATTTTTCTTCTTTCAGGCTGCTGTGAGTTTCGGAGATCAGCCATGGGTGTTAGAGGCCTGCAGGGCTTTGTGGCAAGAGTTTGCCCTGATGCGTGCCAGACGGTAGATCTGAGAGAAATGGCAGAAAAGCATCGCATTGATCATCCTGATTCCCCACCTGTTATCGTAGTAGATGCCATGAGTTGCGTTAGACGCTGGTACACACCAGAATCCTGGGTGTGCGGTGGCCAGTGGCGGGAGTACCTTGCCATTTTAGAGGATTTTATCAATGCTTTTATGGCAGCTGGTATCAAGTTGGTGTTTTACTTCGACGGGGTGGTAGAAGAGAAAAAGAGAGATGAGTGGATCAAACGGAGGATGAAGAATACTGAGGAAATAGCCAGATTATTTCAGTTTATCAAGATGCACAGGAAACAGCCAGGGAGGGAAATGTTTGTTCTTCCTTCAGCTCTGCCTACTTTTACACGTTATGCCCTGAAATCACTTGGTCAAGAAACAGTCTGCACGTTGCAAGAGGCAGACTTTGAGGTGGCTGCGTATGGTTTGCAGCACAACTGTGTAGGAATTCTGGGGCAAGATAGTGACTACCTCATCTATAATACCTGCCCCTACTTTTCCATTGAGAACCTCCGTTTGGACAGACTGGTCACTGTTATGTACTCTCGAGAAGTTCTTTGCCGTGTGCTGGGTATTAGTTTGACACATCTTCCTCTCTTTGCGTGCTTGCTTGGCAATGATGTTGTTCCAGAAAGCATGTTGGAAGGCTTTTGGCACAAATGTTTGACCACCAGTCCCCGCAGGAATAACAGCTACAACAGAACAAACATACTGCTATCTGTGGCAAATTACATCTCAAAAATGCCATGCTCATACAGCAGCCTGAAACACTTGGAAGAGATTCTACCTCTGGGATCAGACAAGACATTGCTTTGCAGAGGAGTGAACTCCTATCTTTTGCCTGGGCAGCAGTCTCCATGGATTCCTCCCAATGTAACAAATGGTCCAATGTTATCCCTGCAACAACAATCAGCTCTCTGTCAAGATAAAGAAATCTTTCAGGTAACTTCTTTTTTAAAGCTTAATTATGACTTTATTGCTATGACTAGTTAGCGGAAGTTAATAATGAGTACATCAATCCTATTGATTTAAATTTGCTTGTGCAAAAATCTTTCGTCTGATAAGTAAAGCCCCAGTTAGGACTATTGCAAGCATTAATGTGAGCACAGATGCAGCACATTTAATAAAAAGTAGGTTCTCTCTTTTTGAAGTGTCAAGTAGGTCAAATAATGGGCAGCAGCCCCTGTATAGGCCGGCAGCTGGGCACAGAAATGTACTTCCCATGTATTATGTGATTTCCCACGTTTATATGATATGCATATCGACTTGGTGTTTACTTGGAGAACCCACAGGTCAGCCATAAGCTGGTCAGTGATCTGCTTGGCTGTGCCTCGCAGTGGAGGTATCAAAGGTAGCTGTGCTAAGAATGCAGAAGTTGAAATTGCTCATGGTGGAGACATGGAAACCCCTGCAGAATCATGCTGTAGAGTCATAGAATGGTTGGGGTTGAGACCTTAAAGATCACCTAATTCCAAACCCCTGCCCTGAGCAGGGAGACTTCCCCTAGACCAGGTTACTCAGAGCCCCATCCAACCTGGCCTTGAATACTTCCAGGGATGATCTAACTCCTCTCTTGTCAGCCTGAGACAGTGCCTCACCACCTTCACAGCAAAGGGCTTCTTCCTAATATCTCATCTAAACCTACTTTCTGTCAGTTTAAATCCATTTCTCTTCATCCTGTCACTACATACCCTTGTGAAAAGTCCCTCTCCAGCTCTTTTGTAGCCCCCTTTAGGTATTTGAAGGCTGCTCTAAGGTGTCTCCAGAGCCTTCTCTTCTCCGGTTATACAACCCCAGCTCTCCCAGCCTCATAGCAGAGGTGCTCCAGCCCTCTGATCATCTTTGCAGCCCTCTGGACTGACTCCAACAGATTGAAGTTCTTCCTCTGCTGGGGACATCAGAGCTGGACACAGCACTCCAGGTAGGGTCTCACCAGAGCAGAGTAGACAGGGAGAAGACAGGGAGAATCCCCTCCCTTGCCCTGCTGCTCACGTTGCTCAGGGTGCAGCCCAGGATTCAGCTGGCTATGAGTGCACATTGCTGGTCAAGCTCATAGGTCAAGCTGCTTATTCAGCAACACCCTAAAGCCCTTCTTAGCGCTGCTCTCAATCCATTCTCCATCCAGCCTCTATCTGTGGTCAGGGTTGCTCCAAGTGCAGGATCTTGTACTCGGCCCTGTTGAAATTTATGAGGTTTGCACAGGCCCACCTCTCAAACCTGTCCAGATTCCTCTGGATGGATCCCTTCCCTCCTCCATGTCAATGGCACCGCACAGCCTGGGGTCACCAGCAGACTTGCTGAGGGAGCACTCAGTCCCACTGTCCGTGTTCCTGGCAGAGATGTTAAACAGTGCTGGTCCCAGTACCGACCCTGAGGACACCACTTCTCACTGGCCTCCCCTTGCACATCGAGCCATTGACCACAACTCCTTCAGTACGACCATCCAACCAGTTCCTCATCCACCAGGAGCTCCATCTGTGAAATCCATGCCTCTCCAGTTCAGGGACAAGGATGTTGTGCAGGACAGTGTCAAATGCAGGAAGTCTGTATTTTGTCATTTTTGGTTCAGGTTAAACTGCCCTTGTTTTCGTTGTCCCTGAATGACCCTAAAGCACTTCAGTGGGTTTATCAATTCCCAAAGGGCAGAGGTGTAGTAGCAAGTTTTAATTACAGCAGCTCCCATGGCCAGGGATGCATTGGTGTTGGGGTGAGATACAGTATGTCAGATTGAGTCACTCTGGGAAATTGGATATGTTAGCTTAGGATGGTGTACCTGGCTAATAGAAAATGTGCTACCTTGCATCAGAGTTTATGGAATGGTAGTAAGTCTAGAGCACAATTCTGTCAATTCATGGCAATTAAGATAACATTGAGATTTTTAAAAAATCTATACAAGGAAGTGTATTTTAGGCCCTATATTAGCCATCTGTTACTCCCTATTTTATTGGGTCCTTACAGACTTCAAACACAGAACTTTTTTTTCTTTCTCTTGCTTTTCTTGAGCATTTTCCTTAAAACTATTTTTCTGTTTCCTCATATTACTCTCAAGTAATGATATAATTTACATTTTCCTTTCTAAAAAGACTATAAAACATTTTATAACTACATTGTAACCTATGCAATGCTCATTTCAGCTAAACTAGATATATTTGGGCTTTTATATTAATCACACATAGGTATAATACATATCACTTTTGACTGTTGTAGTTAAATAGAAGATATTTTTAAAAATCAGCAGCCATACATCATAATAAAATGTTGAAAATTTCACTTTCTGCTTGAAATGCAAGGAAAAAATAGCCAGAATGCAATTATCTAGGTTGGATTGTGGCCAGGAAAATAGTGGCAATATCCTTATTCCTTAAGAGAATGTAACATGTGGTCTTTATGACAAGTGGTCATTATTTCTTGGCTTGGTTTTTAATTTGAAGGGTTGAAGTTCTGAAGCATCATGCTGAGCTACTGCTCTAATAAAATAATAATGTTTAGAAACTCCATTGAAGAATGCCTCAGTGTTGCTGCATGAATCCTACATGAAGCCAGTCCCTGGGCCAAGGAAATTACAGCCAAAATGTTAGACATGTTAACTTCTCTTTTGTTCTTGTTACAAGTGTTCAAATATTTGTATATGTAATGTGTGTGCTTTGCTTCATATTTTGAAACCCATATGTAGTTCTGCTTACCTTGCACATTGTCTGAACTGCACGTAAATGGCACACAAAGCTCAATTCCAACCATGAGGGCATAGCCTCATGTTGCTGTTTCTCTCAGAACAGCATAACTGTCTAGCTGATTGTAGGAATGAATCAAAAATATTTTTCAAGATACAGACATTGAATACAACAGTACTTTTGAAATCAGTGTGGAGTTTTTTCAGTACATAAGGATGTGTAGATTATTGGCAAATTGCAATAAACTAATGTTGTTGATGATCTCATATCTGTGGCTGTATTTCTTTCAAATAGTTCAGTTCTTCATTAAAATCATGCTTAGAAATACTTGATGCTCTGTTTTTATTTTATACAAAACTATGCTTGGGGGTTTACATTGTTTACACATATTAGAAATACTGAAGCATTTCTTGCAGGGAAACCTTTAATTTATTGTATAAGTGCTCTGTTGATTGGCACTGTACCCAGAAAGTATGACATTTCAGTAGAATTAGTTTTGATCAGTAGTGATCCAGTGAATGACTGCAGCTTTGACCTGCTGAGTTGCCAGCTTTGCAGATACTGGAATTCTGCAGAAATGGTGAATTTGTTTCTGGCCACTGGTCCAGAAACTCTTGGTTAAAGAATCAGTGGTAGCTGCAGCAGGATGGCACAACCCAAACAGTACAGATAGCACAACACATGCAGGGAATGCAGAGCGAGAAGTGTCAGTGCCTGCTCACCATATGGCACGGGTCTTGGAGAATTTATTAGTGGCACTCTATGGAAGTATTCACTCCCCTCAGCTGTTTGAACACCCCCAGAGTTTTTGTCTGGGGTTGTGAAGTAGAAAGTCTGTCTGGCTGTGCACTTGGCCAAACCAGATTGCCAGTGTTACTGGTTGGAATTCTGTGCTGCCTGAGAGCATCTTTGTTGCTTTCTCACCTAGGCTGTTCCCGACCAGCAGACCCTGCTGGTACTGAGGCTGCTTGTAGCCAGCTGCTGTAGCCAGATGTATCTGCATCCAGTGTGTGGTTGATGTGCAGCCTGGGTGGTGCTGGTAATTCTGCTTTTCAGCAACATACCTGCAGACCTGATTTTCTTCACTAGAGTAAATGGCATTTCTTTTCACGGTGGAGGGCTGTTGCAAAGTAAAAGTGTGGTGAAGTTAAGTATTCTAGTTTTACCAGACTGTAAACTACACCAAGTCAGGTTGGGAAAGAAATACAGCTGTCTTATATAGTTCATCTTGCAATAAAATTAAAAGTTTTCATTTTGTCATGCCTTCACTCACTGTTTAAAGAAAGAAGACACATTTTCAGGTGACCGAAGGAGGGCAGCTATGCTGGAATTCAGAATTAATTTAAGAATAATTACTTTCTAGAAAACTGTTATTCAAGCTCCCAAGTTTTAAGAATTAAAGGAGGGGCTAAGAAAGGCAATGATGGTTTTCCTGGGGATTCCTGTCCACAAAAAGATGAATGTCTGAAAATATACTATACTGATTTTATTTGAAAAAGCAGTTGTTCTCTCCCTGGCCATTCCCTTCATTTCTACTGATAGAGAAATATCTATTTCTTCAGTGAATACATTTTGTTACTTTTTGATTCTTCTTAATTTTGGAGATAATGCCTTCTTCCTCCTTTGAACAGTTAGCTAAAGAACAGCATATCCAATCTGAAAATTATTCGATCTTCAATATCCTGAGTCATGGAGAGATTGAGTGCAGCAACTCCTTAGAAGATGACTATGATACAGAGATTCCTGGACAGGCACTTATCTACCGCCCTGCTCGTCAGCATATTTATTCTATCTTGTTGGAATCTGGGAAAGGTAAGGATTAAACTGCTTACACCATTATTCAAGCATACTTTCAATTTTGAAATATCAAATCTTGAATTCGTTGCTTCAGTGACTCTGTCAGCATTTAGGATAGAAAATGCATTTAGGATGAAAACTCTGACAGCTGAAATGTAATTCTTATGGAAGTAAGAGGAAATGTGAGAGTGACATTGTGGGGCTTTTTCTACACGCTGTTCCATTTCAGTGCTTTTAAAGTGATTTTTAAAAACTGGAGCTTTTTTCCTTGCTAAATGGGAAGTTGTGAAAGTTGTTAATGATCAAAAGATTGAGCAAAACAATGATCTTTAGGAGATTTTGGAAAGTTTGGGGATATATGAAACCTAATGTTGCTTCAATAAGTGTGGCTCTGGATGAATTAGTGAGTTGTAATACACTTTTACAGAACAATAATGCACTGTTAAAGTTTCACCTTCTGTTGATTTTAAGTCTGCAGTTTTCAGAACAGTCAAATACAGTTACTGTAAAAACAAAAATGCAAGTAGTCATGCCAGCGATTATTCATTAATTCTTTCATCCAAGTGCTAGAAAATACGATTTCCTTATCCAGGGGTATAAACAGATTCGGCAGCAGGTACTTATATCTGTGCTTGCATTCATCTCCTTGAAGACAGAGAGTTCTTTATTCACATCACTGGACCAATTTCATGTTCTTAAGACTTCCATTAGTTAAGTGTTATCTTTACAGTGTCTTTCAGCCAGTGAGTTGAAAATTAAAAGTGTACTGAACTTTTATTCTTTTAAATGTGTTGATTTCTCCATGGTAATTGCTTTACATTTTATTGATGAAAGTGCACCGCCATCAAACCTAATGTCCAAACTATTTGCTTAGAAAGGCACAAAAAGGTAATTAAGTACATGACTTCCCTCAGCAGCCAGGGGTTGAAGTTGTGCCATAATAGGAAAAACTGAATCAGAGTTTACACAGCAATTTGGCGAGAATAACAAAAATCTCAGCAGTAATCATGCACATCTGTCATTTTTCATTTTTTGGTGTACTGCGTCCAAATTTTGTAGATAATTATAACTTGGTTGGGTTTTACTTATTCATCTAAACAGCAGGATATTCATTGATGTTTTCAGAAACACCCAGACCAAAATTCCTAATTAACAATTGTTGCTGCAAGATAGCAGGGTAGTAGGCAGGTTAGTATTTGTGTTACAGCGGTTTTAGTACTCAAAGAAGATCAGAATTGAAATACAGAAACATTTATTTAGGATCATATTGAAAATGAAATTTTTATGTGAAAGTTGTCTTCTTTTAAGGAAGGGATTTTAGAATAAAACCACAGATGGCATGTGTTACTTATTCTCAGTTGAGGCTTCCAGTTCCAGAGATAATTTTCTAAAGTAAGTCATAGTACACCCTCAATTCTTAACCCTTCCAGAAAGGTAGGCAGATTGCGTCTGCATGGGTGCCTCTATTAAATCTGCATTTTCAGTGCATGTATCTGCCTCTAACTGCTTTAACCATGTCGCTTCCTAGTAGTTTGTGGGTTGTTTTTATATTCCGGTGTATAGTTGCTTCTGAGAGTGTAGATCATTAGTCACAGTCTGTATTGGAATGCATAGGTGTGTGTAAGCATTATTTTTTTATGGATTCACTGGTAGACCTACAAAGAAATTTTGTTCTTTACGAAGTAAATAGAATCATTTGCCAGTTTCCCTTAGATGAGATCAAGTTATCTGTTTTTTGTAATTTGATAAGGGATAGGATGGAAAGAAGTGGTCTACACTGTCTGTAGGTTGTAGTATAATGTAGAATCATGTTGGATTAGCATTAAAAAGGAGCTTACTGGATCAAGACAATGAATTAAATTAGTCCATGTGGAGTCTGCCACCATTATACAGGTGCTGATGTAGCACATTTGAAGCTAACTTGACTAACTCTACACAATGTTCCAGTTTGCAGTGGTGATCTACGTGTGAGTGATCCTCTTTTTTACTTCTTAATATCATCAATTAAAATGTGGTGGAAACTGACCTCTGCAGTTTGCAGATCCGCTTACTTAATTGGCAAAGCAGCCAAAATTTAGTAAAAGCAGTGGTCACAGTTTTAGTAAGAACAGGTTAAAGCTAATGTAAACTGTTTGCCCTACTCTGAAACAAGAGGCTGTTAGCTTTGAATGTCTAAGCTGTGATTTCCAAGGGTGCCTAAGAGACCCACAAATCCATAAGAGAAGGATGTCATATCCTTTGAAACCATCGGCCCATACCATGCTACTGTACCTGAAGCCATAGTGGGATGAGTGTTGCTTTTGCTATCAGTGCCACTTTAAATAATTCTCTTGCACAGCCACTCATTTCAGTCCCTGTGCATCATCTCAGTTGTACTGGTGCAGCTGTTTGTGCAGCTGTGTGGTGGCCTAGTTTGAGAAACTGAAAATAGCCCCTCTTTCTCTTCCCTGCTTTTCTTGTAGTCAGGTAACTAACCTGGTCTGTTGCCGTATCTGGCTCTGTGTAGCCACAAACAGCTTTGGTGAAACACCTCGAGGGAATGGCAGGGAGTGGGAACGAACAAATCAGTGCCTGCCTGTAAAAGGTAGCAGTGCTGCTGAAAGAAGTGCTTATATAACACTGCCTTTGGTATAATTTGGTGTGTGGTAAGCATGCGTGCACCTTTACTCATGGAAATGTTGGAGAATCACAGCCTTATTTTTGACCCTACAGAAGTAAATGGGGGGCTGATGGTGGTTCTGACACCATGGTATTTGTTGCCTGTGTATTTCAAAAGTACATTTATAATTGATTGAGCCATTTCGGGTCAATATGTGAAATATTGCATACAGTGATAGAAATTGCCAAGGCTTTAGCATCTTTCTGAGAAAAAGTACTTTCAGAAAAATTCAAGTAGGAGGGGAAAATAACAGTAAATAATACACCCTGATAGGCCAGCCAAGCCTTCTGATGTGTGCAAAGAGTTCAGAACAAAGCCAGCAGGTTTTGGCACTAGCACAGTCCATGGAAATACCTGCACCTGCATGTCCATTGCCAATTAGGAGGTTATGCAATGTAGCCTGAGCCCGTGGCCAGCTCCTCGAAGTCCTGGCATCACTCCCAGTTCTAACATTAGCAGGCCAGACTGATCCTTGCTTTGACACTGTCAAAAACAGTCCATTAGCAGAATTTTTGCCAGTTATCACCAGTGACTGCTCAGGAGAGTTGGCGTTGTTGCAGGGGTAGAGGAACACACATAACAACATTTTCCAACTGTTTCATGTTTTGCACATGATTGAAGCTTTCCTTAGGCTGCCTAAGCAGTGCTTTCACAGGTCATTCAGAATCTATTAGACAAAGGAACTTATTTTTTTTCATTTTGTTGGTGATATTCTTTATATGCATTGTGGGGGAAAAAAGTCTGAAATATTAGTGGGATTTTTTTCCCAAGACATTTCCATGCAGGGAGGGTTGACATTTAGTAATCATATCTCCATTTTGTTCTTGGTATGTTAATGTGTTGTCAGTTTGCAGGACCTTGCTTTCAGCTATTTATTTGGCTGTTTATGTGAACAGTAATATGCTTTTGTTACTAATGCAGTACAGTAACATAGCATTTAGCTGATGGGGTGCTATGTCCTGTACCTACATTCACAAATATTGAAAGAATGAGACTTCCTACCGACTTCTCTTTTTACTGTGCATGAGTTCAGTGGTTGATGTCAAAAATAATCTTTCATTGGTATTTAGAATCAAGACACATTTGGATAAGTTTTTCTGTGAGTTGTGGAACTCATAAAGAGCAATGCCCCCCACCAGCAAAGTTTTTCTATTTCCATGCTTCTTTTTACTACCTTGACTTCTCCTCATATCCTTGACAACTCCTTCCTGTAGTATCTGGTGTTCCTAAGCATGTTCCCTATTGCCTCCTGCCCTTCCCAAATCCCATCTACCTTTTTGTCTTAGCTCTGGCTCTTCTGCAGCTATTTGTGTATTGATTTGCCATTCAGTCTGTTTGGATACAACAGGTAAGTTGACTTTCCTGCCTTTCTTGCAGTTGGTGCCCTAGTAGGATTCCTCTGTCAGCTGAGTCTCCAGTTTCACAAAATGTTTAGGACTTTAATCCATTTGAAATCACTTCTCCTTTGTCAGATTTAGTTGAAACAGAGCAGTGCATCCAGGAATTAATTATAAGACAGATGTCCTAATTGTATTAGGTTTGCCTTCTTAAGAAACCAGGCTAAAATTTAGGAGTCTGAGTGAGCTGAATAAATTGAATAAAGCAGTGTAATCTACACATTTAATCTGAAAACCAAATGCTCACACATCAGAATGTTTCTGAAAGTGACTTTGGGTTGTTTAATTGGAGGGTTTTGTTAATGGAGTAGCATTATCATAGACAATGGTTTATAATCAAGATGTGAGCCTATTCAGCTACTGGAATGTATGGTTTAGGACTTTCCCCCCCTAGTGTAGGCATTTTTTTTTTAATTTTTATTTTTATTGTCATTNAAGGAAGGAAGGAAGGAAGGAAGGAAGGTTGCAAAACAGATTTGTCATATTCTTTTTCCCTTCTCTTACCCTCACACTAGAAATCCATCTGAGGAATTTCTGCCCTTGCACCACAGCACCCTACTTGTCCATTCATGCTGACAATTATCTCCAGCACTGAGCTATGAGTGAGATCAGGAAATTAATGTGACAAAACTTTTTTTTGGGTGGACAAGAAAAGGACAATGTCAGAAAGATTTGTTTGGAAAAGTTTGTTTTAATGTAGTGGAAGGTTTTGATTAAGGTTCACAGTGTGGCATCAGAAATACTTGTGCAGTACATTTCAAGGGGATTGGAGTTGGTGATAAAAGGCAGAAATTTTTAAGAATAGTGGCTTCAGTACTGGTTGAGAGCTTGAAGAAATTAGAAATGCAATTCTGCAAATCTGGAAAAGGACAAGGGAAGGAGGAAAAAAAGAAAATATTTGAAAACACTACTGCAAGTGCCNTGAGCTGAATAAATTGAATAAAGCAGTGTAATCTACACATTTAATCTGAAAACCAAATGCTCACACATCAGAATGTTTCTGAAAGTGACTTTGGGTTGTTTAATTGGAGGGTTTTGTTAATGGAGTAGCATTATCATAGACAATGGTTTATAATCAAGATGTGAGCCTATTCAGCTACTGGAATGTATGGTTTAGGACTTTCCCCCCNTTACCAGACTACAGAGAGTGGAAATTTAGGACACTATGACATGGCTACCATAAGCAAAAATCTGGACAGAATGCAAAACACCACTGATAGTAACACTGATTCTATGTTTGTTTGGGTTTTTTTTTAATGAAGACTCGCATTAGAATGATTTTGAGCTGACTATTGTAAATTGGATAGTCTGCATTTCAAAAATTCTTAAATGCGTGATTTTTTTTTTCTGAGGGTTGGTTTGTTTGGGGCTTTTTAAGCATCAAGTAGTTAGATGTACAATTCCTGTAGTGAAATTTTTAATTTAAAGGGCATCTTTAGGGGGGCTGGGCAGGGTTGAAGTTAGGGACTAAGAAAGCCACTTGAAGTATTATGTATAAACAATTCCTTTGTGCTCAATAAACTGTAAAAGCTGTGAGTCTGATGGTGGGATGACTCCACTGCTGTCAAATAGCCATTAAGGCCTCCCTATGAGGATTGTGGCTCAAACCCTGACACAGGAAATGTTGGGAGGTGAATCATATTAAGCACTGCCTGGATATGTGGCAGTGTGACAGTGCTGGGAGACTGAGGTTGCTCATGCAGGTCCCCGAGCTATGCCACACGCCTCCAGAGCTTCCTGAGCTGCCTTGCAGTGGGAAGGCCTAAGCCTGTTTGAGAGTATGTTCCACAGACTCTTGTACTCTACATTTTTGGTTGCAGTTCCCCAGTCTAAACTCATGTTTATAGTATGTAATTGAAACTCTCTTTATTTGTTCTGATGATTTGTCATAAAGATACTAAAACTATTTTTTCTTGGTTTGTTTCTAAAGCTGATCAAACGAGTCATCAAGAAATGCCTTCTATTAGTTTAGAATCCTGATCACAACTGATTCCAGCTGTTACACTAGTGTCAATCCTTGCATTTGACTTATTGATCCAATTGTGTCTTTTTTAGGTGGAACCTGTCCTTTGGTAAAAGAGTGGTTTGTCTATTTTGGAAATCCTCTCAAGCAGCCGGACCTGATACAACCTGTACAACCTTCTGTTACAGGTAGAATAAAAATGTGTATAAATCTAAACTGAAAGAACCACTTCACTAAAATGAGGTTGGACAAGCCATCATATGTTTGATATAGAATCCAGGATGACTGTGGGAACAAGGAGCTAAAGATGCTGCATGCTTGTAGTTGCTTTTAATTACCCTTCGTAATTATTATAGGATTAAGCTTTGAGATACGTTATTGCTGGGTCTTGTTAAACCTAGTGCTAATTCAAACATCAGTTTTAGAATGCAGACAATTTCTTAGAAGCTCTAAATGTTGCTCTAAGGCCAGGATAAGTGGTGTGTAGGGCCATATTAAAACTCGTCCATTAAGCTGTTTGACAGATTGTGTTAATGAGAATAGTGGAGAATGTAAAAAGAGTCATTTTTAGATCATCTCTGACAACCCAGAGAGAGATTCCAGTTTTTAATTAAAAAGAAAAAAAATGGGCTGTTTCTGTGAAGCTGGTTCTAATCTCTTAAGCCTTACGTATTTTGTGTGTTTCTATCTTCTTCCCTTTGGTGAGAAAACACATTAATGAACACTCTTAGTGAAATTAGAGTTATGAGAAATGTGTTACATTTATGAGGAAGTGTCATACATTCCAGTGAAAAGATTTAGCTCTGTATATATATATAGTTGTATATATATGTGTATATATGTGTGTATGTATACAATTGTATCATACAATATAAGTTTAGGATGGGAAGTAAACAATTTCATTATGTCAAGGGGAAAATTGTTCTAAGTGTTCATTTCTCCATGCAGTTGTAGTCATCCTTGTTCTCACAGCTCTGTCTCTCTGCCATCTGTAATCAAATGGATCAGCAGCTCAGATGTTTTTCTAGTCTCTCACATGAAATGTATTTGTTCCATTGATACACAATACCATTGATATCTTGTTAAGAGAAGTTACTATCTACTCAACTTTTGGAGAGTAAATCCCTCAGCATCCAGAGCCGTCTGTAGTCGTCCTTGTGTTGATCTGGTCTAAATCCAAATTCAGAAGCTGAAATGCAGGCACTTCATTTGTAAATTTATAGTAAATTTTCTTTTTAGGTATCCAAAGATTGCACATTTATCTTCATATTTGAAACTCATCTATTTAATGAGAGTCTTTGAATTCAAAGATGAAGGAAAACCAGTTGCTTTTTAGATATCAATCTTTTCAAAATCCTTTTTAAACGACTGTAAGGAAAGAAATAGATTATGTAGACAAAGGACAACTGAGTTTTTATTTGATATACAGTACTTTCACTCTCCAGTACCCCTGAGACAATATTAGGAGAGTGATTATCTAATTGGCTTTATGACAGAATGAAATTGCTGTGAAATTTTCCAAATGGGATATGAATATGCAGAGTAAAAATTGATCAGTCCGTCCTGTGCAAGTGTTTTAGTTCAGCATACAGTGGTCTGGGAACATGCTGCAAAACAAGGAAACAAAACTCAACAAAGTATAAACCATACCTATGTAGTTACATTTCAAATTGTCTGGCAAATATGCTGTATTTCTTGTTGTGAAATTTTCCATGCCAGATAATATACTTCCTTCCTCCCTTTCTGGAGATGAATCCACTTATTCTCATGTACTCTGGTTCTATAGCTCTGCAAACATGCAACACATAGAACCCACCTTCATGTTGACAATAAACAGGATTTTAAGTGTGTTTGTTTATAGCAACCACATAAGTAGAGTTTATAAAAACAGAATCTTCTCAGATACAATCTTTACTAACTTAGAAATGAAAGGCTGTTGAAGCAGACTATTAAAAAATGGGAGGAGGACTTTTAGTGTTTATTTTTAGTCCTCTGTTGTCATTCCTTCAGCAGACAAATATTTTTCTAAAATTTTTGCAGTCCATATTTGTATGCCTTACATTCACTCATGCATCTTTGATTTTCCACAGCATGAGTTTCTGATTCACCAAATAAGGTTCTCAACAGCACATCACATTTTTCAGACAGGGATCATATTTAGAGCTAAATTTAAAGTTGTTTTAGGAAGTTAGAGTTCAAGGCTGTCAATCAAGATCAGGTTACTCAAAAAGACCAAAAAAATGTTACCAAAAACCTATTTGAAACATCAAAAGTGCAATTAATTTGGAAAGGCTCTTTATCTTTTTTGAAAAAACTGAGAACCTGATCATGAAAACTACTTTAGAGCTGTACTGAGAATATATGGAAAATCATAACTCTTTTCCAGTTTGATTTAGATTAAAAAGTCTAAAGAAACTGTGAACTTTAAACTTCAGTGTACATAATGATACATACTTTAAATTTTGCATTGATCTTAAAAAAAATGTAGAATTCCTACTAACTTTTTATGTGCATATAAAACAGCAGAAGTGCCTTGCATCTGGAAAGGTTGCAAGTGATAGATTAAATGTGAGCTTTTTTTAAAAACAAAATATCGAATCCTAAAGGCAGGATGGTAAGTAAGATGATAACTTAAAATACATTTAAATATAGTATGTATTATTTATTTTTTTTATTGAGAGAGGGTCTTCTGAATTAGCATCTGTGCTTGCTTGCACTGTCTGTGTCTCTTCCTTCCTTCTAGAACGTTTCTTTTCAATTGAATGAATATGATCATGATTTACACACATTGACAGAGCAGCACTTATGTTGATTAAAAGTGTCACTGGCAAATCAATTTTCTTCGAAGATCCATGATCTAGGAAAATACTGTTTCACATCCATATCTTGTGAACACAGCAGATATATTTCATATGTGTTCAGTTTATGTGGAACAGAAAAAGTTCAAAGTCTTTGCTGGAAATGTAAAGATCCTGCTGTTTGTTTTATTTCTGAAAATGCATAGGATATTGTAGCTTCATACCACAGAGTTTGGATGTACTTTCAGTATTCTAATCATTGCATCCTTCATGGCTGTGTCATGAATATGTTTTAAGTTCAAAATGCTCTCTGTCTTTAATAGTCAGATTTAATTGGCATTTGAGTTTTTGGCCACAGTTGTTGAGAAGTTACTGTTGAGTGTTCCTAGCAAGTACCTTTTTATAAACTTATTTTTATTGCTCAGTATTTACATGAGCATGTAAAAATGAAGTAATAAAGTTCTATTACTGGCGTTATAAAATTTCAATAGTCATTACTTCAAATATACATGAATACATAATATTACTATTATACACTTACATCTGTGTACACAGTAAAGATGTGTTTAAAGTTGAAATAAACATGAGGATCACCTTTGTTTAAGTGTTGAGTTAAATGATATCATAGAATTAATGCATTCCACAACTTCTTCATGTATTGCATATCCATAAATCGATTATTGAAGTTCAGACAGATGAAATAAATGTTTATGTAGTCCCTTGAAGTTCTTTTGTTTCTCATGTTGCTTTCTAGTGTGAGTATAAAGGAAAAGGGTAAAAAGTGATTTGTCCATGCTTTTTCTTTTAACTTGTGGATTATCTGTTTTTGTGTTTAGGCAAGTAGTATCTCACCTCCATGGAGGTCTTTTTAAAGCTCCTCTTCTTGAGTTTCCTGAGGACTGCAGTTCACATAGTGCTGAATATGGTTTTCACACAATTCTGTGCATGTTGAGAGTAATTATGTTTGCATATATTTGTATAATTCATGGGAAATTGTGGTTCCTACAACCCCAACAGATAATGTTATCATTAGTAGTCTTTACTATAAAGATGTTTCAATTAGGTACATATAAATATGTTTTGGTGTGTTTTCCTTTTGTTACTCAGTTCTCATTGTTTTTTAGGTTAATTTAGTAAATGTATAGATATGTCCAGAAAATAAAATATTTCTCATATCTGTCCAAGTAAATTTCTGTTTCAGAAATGGTTTCTAATTACTGTAAATAATGTAGTGAGGATGTACCTAAAGCAGAGAACATTTTGAGGGTCTACTGTAGATGAATCTTAGATCTGCTGTGGACTGCATGTATGGTGGAACAGTCATTAAACTTTAGGATATTGGTTTCTTTGTTTTCTTTTGTTTGATATAATAGATTCGTCTTGGGTACTACATGGAATTTTATTAGTTGAAGAAGAAAACCCTTCAGAAAAACAGTGCCTTTTGTTGGTGTGTTCCACGAGGAGACAGATCAAGTTTTCTTTCCCAGAGTAAATAACTCATAATTTATCAGTACCTTTTTTTCCCAGGCACAAGTAGATGTGTCTGAAAGTGTAAGAAACTGTTTATGGAAAAGATGCCTTGAATTTTTTGTTGAGCTCTCTCAATATAGATCTATAATCTTGAATATTGACATAGTTCATGGTTTTAGTCTGAAGAAAGCAGGATTTCTTTTTTTAGGTATGCCCCTGGATGCAAAAGAGAACTTTCCTTTTAACTGATTCTTGGCATATCTCCTCGTATGCAGAAACCATCAAAACTGTTTGAGTTTACCCATGTACAGATTGTCTCACACATCAGGGTTGCTTAGGCTTGGTAGGAAAAGTTGGCTTTGGTTTGGTTTCGTGCATGTTATATTTGATTTTCTTCCTGGAAGTCGGTCTGTGCTGCTCTTTTTTTTCTTAAGGCAGCAATTACCAAAATCAAAATCAGTAATGTGAGTCTTACTGTGCTGTCTGTACTACCCTACTCACTGCCACTATTAGTGTTGTCTCTTACCTTCATTTCTACCTCCAATTAAGCAACTGGGTTTTTTTCTTAATAATACATTTCCTCTTGAAATAAGGTTAGAAACTTACGGTTTATATGACAGTAATTCTTTTTATGGTTAAAACTTTTGACAGGAGAGTTAGCCTTAAAAATAGTAAAGGAAACATCCATCAGGGAGATAAAGAAAGAAAATACTAACTTTTTTTCTAGTTTCTCCCTCTCCAAAGAATTAGGACCATTTGGTTAATGGGCTTTCCTGGCTAAATAAACATCATCTATGTAGATTTCAGCACCTTGTCACTCTAACCATTTATTATCACCAAGTGTTCCTAACTGGTCTGCAGCTGCTGCGTGTCACATGAAAAAAGGAAGAGGTGTTACCAAATGTAGCTTAATTAGTCCACATTTAAAATTCACACCTCGTTTTATTTAACTACAGAAGCAGCCCTACTTTATGGTACGTTTCTGCCTTTTATTGAGATTCTCAAGCATAACCAGTTAGCTGTTCTGTTATTTCACGTGCATTAGTGTTTATTTTGATAACAGATTAAATGTAATTTAAATGAGGAGCAAATTTTGCATTAGCCCACACATGTCACAAGCTGGGAGATGACAGCATGGAGTAAATATTAAGGATTTAAAGACAAGCATGAATGATACTAGAGAAAGTCTGGAAAGACCCATTATTCATAACTGATGACAGCTCTTTTGTGTGTGTTTGCAAGAGTGTTTCATACAGTAGCCTAGGAAGTGAAAAATACCAGATCGCCTTGGGTTTTGTTCCCAAACTGGGAGGTGCTGCAGGGGAGTCAAACCCACACAGTGCCCTGTGGAGAATGCCTGCTCACCACCAGTGGCAGAGGTGCTCGTTAGAGCAGGTGATCATGAGGGAGACAATGGGAGCATCCTTCAGGGACCCCTAACACGTTAACCCTAGCAGAGAGAGAGGAAAACAGATCTGGTCATTCTGGACCTGTTAACCCTAGCAGAGAGAGAGGAAAACAGATCTGGTCATTCTCTGCTGACTCACTGTTTTATGATGAAGTGAGCCTCATTTAATGCTGTACTTCCCCAAGAAAAGGAACACACTTGCAGGCACACTTTGCCTTTGCATAGGTTAAATGCTTGCTGTCTCAAGGTTGTCTGTGTTATTGTAAGGATTGAATTCAGTCCACTCTGCTTAAACATGCCCATATTCAATACATTTTGTTTAAATTACAGGCCATTTTTTTTTCCAATGCAAGTTTTGTCAAATACGTTTTATTTTTGAGTCTGTGGTCCTGGCATGTGCCAAGAGCGTTTCATTTCCTTTCCTGCCAGGGCAGTCATTTCCTTTCAGATTGTAATGAGGTAGACATGTTTTATCTTGTTGCTGCCAAAATAAAAGAATGGATTTCTTTTGTAGGTGGAACACCTAATTTGAAAACACTGTGGCTTGCCAAAGGGCCTGACGTGGAGAAGCAACGGTATAGTACATTTCTGGCATGCTTTCACCTTCAAGATGAGATGGAAGAACTCCAAGCTCTGGAAGCACCTGTTGCAGGATTCTGCTGCTTGCTGGCCTATCTTATAATGCAGGTGAGAGGGACAGTTGCTTTTCCCCCAGCTGTCAGCCCTGATAAGTGCGAAGGACAAAGTAAACTGGTTTTGGTAGCCTGTGCTGGGCATTCCTCTTAATCCTTACTGTAGGCATAGCTGATCAAATATAATAGGACTGCATGACAGTATTTTTAATTACTCCACTTAACGTGCACCATCCTGTTCAAGAAATTCTTGGGGTTTTTAGTTGCTAATCATAACTCTGACGTGCCCGTGACAAAACCCCTCGGGCAGTCTAGCAGAGAGAGTATAAACTGAGGGATTTCCCCTCCTCTTTGGACCTGTTTGCAAATTAAAGTTGCTTCTTTTGTGTTTCCTTTGTGTCATCAGAAGGAGACATTCCCTCAGGTGACTGTGTAGACTGTGCAAACACACAATATAAATATTTAGTCAGCTCTTACTACTTTTTCATGCCTTCTTGTCAGTCTACTAATTCTCAAGCCAGAACTGAGGATATGGCTCTTCTCATTAAATTCTGAGTAATAGGGGGTCATTAGGTAGCACTTCTGTTATAATTCCAAATACTTGGCAGCCTGCAGACTACCTAAACTGTAGTGAAAAGGGACACAAGATTAAATACCATATTGCTTCATTATTTACTTTTCTCTTAGGTATTTAATGTATTGTCTGTACTTGCCACATTTCAAGTGATGATCTCACAAGCAGATTTTCCTCTCTGAGGATGAGCAAATTATGCACTTATCTAATCTGATAAGCTCAGCTTCACTTGCACTTAAACTGAACTGCATTTTGTCTTTTGTTTTGCTCTTTTAGACTTCAATTTCCTCAATAACAGATTTGTACTGGGGTGTGATACGTGAAAACAAGTTCTCCCTGACTTTTCCTTTCATTTCCCTTCATGTGTTTACTCAAACTTAGATGACATATCGAGGAAGTACATATGGGAATTACACAAATGATCCATAAAAGTCTTTTTTTTTCTTTATTTTTCTATAACAGAATACAAATTGAAAAGTTTTCAAAGTTAATATTTAGGAAACATCATTTCATGCCTTGTGGTTTCAAGTCAGCAAGATATGTATCATGTACCTACTTTTTAAGATACTTGAAGTGTTTTTCCTGTTAGAATATGAAAATGCAGCTTCATTTGTCACTATTTCACTTATTTATTGAGTTTTTCTGTGCACCCTTTCATAGCATGATAACTGAATTATTTGAGAAGGGTTTCTCTAGTGGGGTTAAGAGGAGTAACAGGATGGAACACCTACAGAAATGTGGATTGACTGAACCTTGGTCACAGGATATTAATAAAATAGAAAAAAAAATGCTTGCCAGGACAATGGTTTTCAGAACTTATTATCCAATGGCCACTGTTATAAAGGGAAAGGAAATCAGATTTACAGCTCTTGCTTTCAACAGGAGTAACAGCAGAGAGATATTGCAAAGGGCTCAGTTTGATAGAAGGTTTTTTCATGGCAGAGGCAGTTTCTCAAGAACTGCCCCATTTTCCTGATTCTCTTCTGCCCTCAGAGTTGAACTGATACAATCTACCCTGGGAACCAGACTGGGGAATCAATTTGGAGTAAAATGTCTTTCATTGCTGAATTATTTTAAACTTTGGTTATTTCCCTGATATTGTCTGTTTGTTCTCTTGGGATGTTTGAGAGGAACACAGGAGGGCAAGAGTGTCAGTAGCCACGCTTTGAGCTGGCCATATTGCTTCCATTTGTTTTATAGCTGAGAAAACAAGGCTTGTCTAGCTGTGTTCTGACTCTTGTCTTCACATTTTAGTCTTAAATGTTTATTAGAGAGGGAAGGTGAATTGTTTCCTCAGAAATTATTTAAGTTGAGAAAATTGTAGGTTGCCTTGAAGCAGGCCTGAAGTCTTCCTTCAGCTCATACAAGGGAAAATAAAGTTCTTAAAAATTTAATTACTTATAATTTAATCTAAGCTAAAAATTTAGGGTTTTGCAGGAACCTACATACTGACCAACCCATCTGGCTTCCTCAGAATGCATGTGCAAGTATTTAATGAAAACTTCAGATGCATTTTTTTAAAAATAAGAAAAAAATTCCAACGAACAAACTTTAACTATGTAAAAAAAGTGTTGATATGAAAAATGGTTTTTTCAAGGGTACCTTTCAAATATTCCCTAAATTAAGAACAAAAAAATTTACAAAATATTAGGTGTGTCTTTGAAGTTGGCAAAGCAGTGAATGAGTTCAAATCAAACAGTGAAGCCTCCCGACAAAGAGGAATTTTCTCTTTCGATCTCTAACAGTTTGGGATTAAATCTGACAGTGGAATTGTGATAACTCACCAAGTTTGATTACTGAATAAAATATTTCCCTAAAGAAATGTTTTTACATTCATAAGCATTTTTGGCTGATCTGCTCTGTTAGGGGCATTTTCTTGCTGTGGTACTTGCAAGCAATCTTTGATTTCCTTTCCTTAGGACAAAATTGTGCAAGTATTAAGAATTGTTTAGTAGATAAAAGTCCCTTTTTCTGTTACTTCATTGTATAAAATGTGCAGTTTAGTAAACCTCTCTTGTTGCCATCTACACAAAGGTGACACTTGAATTACAGGGTAAAGTAGAGCCATTATCAGATCTTAGCAGACAGGTGGAGTTAATGAATACCAAGGAGCATTTTGAAAGCTTAAAATGTTTCTGATAGCCCTCACATTTTTGTGCTTTATGCAAGATTTAACGGCATCATAGAGGGGAAAGGATTTTCCACTGGGACAAGCGGTGGAGCCTGATTTAAAAAAAAAAAAAAAAAGGATTCCTGAATAGTGGTTGAATGATTTTTATCCTGTTAAAAGAAAGGCAGTGCAGAGTTTTAAGCAGCCTATTAAGTGTTCTGTACACCCACAATGCACATTTCCACATTTTGCAAGAGAAACCTTTCCTCAAATTCCAGTTGATAAGGAATTGCAATGCTTTGTGGATCTCCCTTTGGAGCTCTCTCTATATCTTCAACTGCTGTAACAGATATGTGGTCTTGGTGCATTTGTAAAATACATTGTGGTTTTTTTATGAGAGGAAGGAAGGAGTTAGAACTCGACTCGTACTGTCATGGAATCATGCGAGCTGCTCCCAAGGTGCTGTCTTGCTTCTGAGCCAATCATGTGCCTCTGCAAAATTTCAAAACACCTTGTCACAGCAGAAAAAGTGCTCATTCCCCCTTTGCTGATAGGAGTGAACTGTTACATCAGTTTAGAATTGTCATTTCTGCTTCCCCGCTTGAACATTTTAGGTTTTAGTTTTGAGTTTTCCCTGCTTCCCTATGTAGCCTTAAAATCTGAAAGAAATCAAATATGTTTCGATAAATCCTGAAAATTAGGTTAAAACAGGAAATTGAAATATTTTAGAATATTTTAGAAATTTCTAACAGATAAATGTGTAAGCATTTTTAAAAATTCCTAATGGTCATCATATCCATGGCTCATTGAGGTGGTTTTTATCCTATGTCTTGATTAGAAAGGAATTTTATTTTAATTTTCCTTTTT
>WAAE01005082.1:0-16528 GCA_013400495.1 Nicator chloris | reverse complement strand
GTGACAGGAAAAGAGGCAATGGGAACAAACTGAGAAATGGGAGGGTCACTTTGAACATTGTGTTGCCCAGAGAAGTTTTGCATGTCCCCTTTTTGGAAGAGTTAAGGCCACATTGCATGGGGCTTTGAGCAACCCAGTCTAGTGGAAAGCTTTCCTGCCCAGGGCAGGGGGTTTGCAACAGTTGACCTTTAAGATCTATTCCAACCCGGGTCATTCTGTGATTCTATGAAAACCAAGCACTATTTTACTGGGAGGATCACTGAGTACTGGCACAGGTTTCAACAGAGAAGTTGGGGAACCTACCTCTTTGAAGATATTCAAAAGCTGTCTGGAAATCATCCTGAGCAATGGGTTCTAAGTGACCCTACCTTAGTGGAGTGTTTGAATCCTATGATCTCCAGAGGTCTCTTCCTCAACCATTCTGTAATCTTTTGATCCTACTTCTAAATTATTTTTCTATGTATCATTCATCCAGTTGTCAGTATGTGTATACTCTTAATATCTATGAAAATCTGTCCTTTTATTTTAGAGAATCTCAGAAGAGGGATGATGGGCATTGATTTATTTAGCTCACAATTACTTTTAGAGTTTTTTTTAATTATACAGGAAAAGAGTTGAAAAACTATACAGTAGAAACTGAGGGACTTGTACATCAGTACTCAGTGTATTTTTTAGAGCTTTGTTCACATGCCCTGACCCTCCATCTATGTTGTTACCAAACAGGGATGATCTATTATCATGACTGCTTTTACTTGAAAAGTAGCAGCGTAAGGGGCCAATATTCTTCTCCTCTGTTCCCTTTGCTCTCTGAGTCTGGTGAACTTGGTAAGGTATAGATCAGTACAAATGGTGCTATTTTATGAGCAGAGGCATTTTTAAACTATTAATTTCTTAGGTAATTTTTTTACTGTCGAGGTGCTAGAGAGAGGCTACAACATCTTCATTTCTCTTCTCCCAGGCTGGGAGATTGGGAGATATAAATAGAATTTCTGGCTTTTTTTCATGGCAGGTTTAAATTGTATCTCCAAATGATCTTTGCTGTTATTCATTCATTCATTCATTCATTCATTCATTCATTCATTCATTCATTCATTCATTCATTCATTCACTCATTTTTCCCTCACCGCTTCTTAAAAGTGAAGCCCTCCACTTTCTTCATGTATATATGATAGCAGATTAAGCATTTTTAGTTCAGGTAGATGTTATTTATCTGTCATTACATAAACACACTTAAAAACTTTTATCTTCCCAAATTCAATGATGAGAGCAGTTTTCTTGGCTAATTGCCTATTTCCCATAGGAGTATTGGTGACTATATGGCCTACAATATATCTGAAGTCATAGCCCCTGCAGGAGACAGAAGAGTGTCATAGGATGCCTCTACTAAAAAGCAAGTCTCTGACATTTCCTTTTTGCCCCTAATTGACTGATAGACTCTAAAAATGAGGCAGAGTGATTGATGATTATGTGGCTTCTGCTGAGGCTTCAGAGTTTCTCCTCAATGAATACTTTGCTTTATGATCTTTCTGTATTTTTAAGGAAGATATTCCCTTCGGGTGGAATGCAAACCTCTGATACATAAAGGTTTGTCTCTCACACAACTGCACTCATTTTTCTTCATTCTTCCCAATGAGCAAAACTGTAGACAGCTGTAGAGTCTTTCAGAATTTATTGATGACTCTTGCTTTTTTTTCAAGGTCCTTTATATACGTGTTACCATCAAAAAAGAAAAAAAGTGCTTCCAGTAACTGCTGCCTTTTATCTGAGAGGCTTCATAGAACTTCCACAAAATATTGGTTCTCTTTCTCTCCAGGGGCAGCTTTGACTTCTTCTGCCAAAGTGACTATAGCACAATGTAGTAGCATTTCAGCTTCACTGTAGGGAAGGTGTGAGAAAAATTAATGTGCATTTTCTAAAGTTAATCCTGTTCTTTACATTTTCCCCTTTCCTGGGCAAGTGAAAGTTACTGGCCTTATTCCTTGTCTGTAAGATGAAAAAATAAATCTAAGTATAATTTCATTACAGGAAGAAATTTGGGGTCTTGTCACAGTTTAATTTGTTTTACATTTTGCCAGCAAAAGAATCATGGCATATATAGATATGTCAGTGTTAAAAAGGTGGCATGATACAGCTACAAAGACCTAGTTTTTCATAAACAAAAGTTGAAAGATTCAAGCCAGACTAAAACTTTTGCAGAAGAAAAATATTAAATTACTTTTTCTCATACGAAAATGCAAGAATTGCAAACAAACAGTAATGCATCCTTTCATAGAAAAGACATTATTAAACTGAATTTTTTGATGTGTAAAAGTACATTTTGAGGAGAATTATAATATTTTGTGACCTCTATTAACATCCTGTCATAGAAAAGACATTTTTAAATTGATTTTTTTGATGTATAAAAGTACATTTTGAGGAAAATTATAACTTTTTTTTAAACTTTATTAGCTGTGCCATGCTGTTCAGCTGTTAGAAAATAAATACAAGTGAGTGTCATTTGTACTCCAAATAAAAAAGGTTCATATCACAATGTTCACAACAGAAGCAGAGGTCTTCATAATTTGTCAGAGTCACCAGTATTTATTACATTGGACAAGATAGATGGAGTTATTCTATTAGCTATATAAGATGTGTTTCTTATTCAGGATTAAACATTTATCCTCAGAGTTATAGATATTGCCATATCCAGCAGGTTAGCTTGGTAGTGCTGCACTTCTGGCCAGTAAAAGTTCTGTAGTGAACAGAAGAATTCACCTTCAGTATTGCTAGAGGTACACAGTGTTCCAGGGGAGAGGCTTTCCAAAAGTATTTTAGTTACTTTTTTAATAAAGAATAAAATTAAGTCAAATCTTTCAGATAACTTGAAGAAAATGAAAGAAGAAAGACTAAAAAGTCCTAATGAAATAAGCCTCTTGCTGGCAAAATTGGAATATTAAACTTTGGGAAAATGAGACATTGTAGATGGAAATTAAGACTTCTACATTTACATTTTAGGTAATGTTTTGTCAGATCAGCTGCTTAAAGACAGTTCTCTTGAGTCAATGGAAACTGGAAAGAGTCTGACCCACTGACATTAGGACTTGGAAATTGTAGTGTCTTGTCTTTGTTATATATGTCCATAATTTATAGGTCATATAAATGCCTAGGGAAGGCATATAGTCCTTTAATTATGAGAGCAGGTAAGCAATTCCACAAGATTGAAGATCCCAGAATGCATGTAAAGAATTATAAAAAGCATATAAAAGCTAAGGTAAAAGAAGTACACTTACATCTTAAGGCATCTTCTCCAAGTCATATACTGGATTCAGAGATAATTAATTCACTATGAAAACTCCCGCTGTAAAATGGTGAGAAAAACCATCCATTCAAATCATATTTTAACACATTACATTTTCATTTTGTTACTATTATAATCTTTATGAAGTTCAGGGTAAAATTACAATGTCAGGTCCTGTCCCTTTTTATAACTCTTTTTTGCATATGTGTCTGGCAAAGGCATTGTCCCATTTCTGACTTGTGGATTTTTTCAAGCAGTGTTCTGCATTCACTGCTCTGAAAGACTCATACTCTTTTCTCTCCAGGAGAGAGAGACTTTGCTCAATCCCCAATTAGCAACTGAGGACCACTTTGCAAATGAGATAACTTCATCTTGTCTTTCTCCATAATCTTTCTTTAAAACTCATTATTTTATTCTTCCTATTTTTTAAAGTCACAGGTTTTTGCCTCTACTGCCACCCAAATTGAGGGTGAGATTTATCTGTTATATTACATCTGTTAATGTAATATAATGTAATGTACAGCGTGAACTCTTAATCTATTGATGTCTTTTATAAGTAATTTGAAAAAAGTCCTTTATTTGAAATTATTCTGACCAGAAAGTATTCAATTTTAATGGAATTACATTTTAATTACTTCTGGTTTTTTGCATGTATTCTGTATCTTTTCAGTACTACAACTTTGCAATTTTTTGCTCTTAGATATTCAGTTATATGCAAAAAAGTCTGAAACTGTTCTATAAATATTATAAAATAAAAGGGTTAATCTCAGCTATCCCATCAGAGGTATGTCAGGTCTAAATCTTTCATTGTCTCTGAAATTTTAGTTTCCAGCTTTTCTGTGTATAATGCAATATGTCTGTTTAAAACCTTGGACAGTTAAAATCCTCTTCACAAAGCACCTGAAGATTGATTCAACAACCTCATCATTAAATGCATGTACGCACATAAAATACATTTATAAACTATATATATATAAAATATATATGCAAATATATTTATAATTTTTTTCAATCATAGCTAATGCTACAAATATAAGGTCTTTTTTAGTATTTAAAGGATCCTTAACATCTGTCATTTTTTGGTACTAGAAGGATGTGATTCTAAACATGCTTTTTCAGCCCTTCGATTCTTGGAGCCTCATATAATTTTTGCAAGCATTGTTGCGACAACTGATGGAAAGCCTCTCAGGCAATTTCATGCTGGATTTTTGTTAGCTGTACTCGTTTTTGGCTGGGGCTATAAGAATGTGGCTCCAGTGAGCCTTTGTTTCTCCAGTTGTTGCATGGCAAACTGCTTTCTCTCTGAGGAAAGTGAAGGAGAGTGCTTGTCCCAGCTGTGTGTGTGCTGTCTTCCTCAAGACTATTTGCAGGACCTACTTTCTATTGCTTGGTGTCCTTTAACCTAGTCTGAAAGGATTCCCTGGTGTTTTACTTCTGACAGCATTTCTTAATCTTCATGCTTCCTAGCCATTTCTTGCCAGAAGGATTGAATCTCTCTTTATCTCTCTCGTAGTCATTGTGAGGTTGACAAAAGAGAACTACACATGCTCTGGTGGGGGCGAACACAAGGGGTACTCTCTTACTGACTCCCAAGCTCCATTTTCCTCTCAGCTGGGTGATTTCTATCTTTATGAAAAAAGCCTTAAAAATGATCCTGGTAGTAGAAAGTTCAGAAAAGACTAACTTTAATTTGGCAATGCATGACATTGGCATGGAGTAACACTAGTGGCATTGCTTTCAATTGCCATCCCAGTACACTGTGCAGTGTGCAATGTTGCACTGTATCTATTATGCTATTACACTTTCTCAAAGGGCTTAAAGAATATAATTTCCTAAATGTAAAAGATGATTTTGAAAATATGTGTAACATATTTCATTGTGACTTATAAAACTGAAGCATAGTCACTGAAAATCAGAGTTCATTTTTCCATGATTACACCAAAACAACACTTACTCATCAGAAATGGAGCCTATTGCTAAACATTTAGCTGGTGATTATTAGGCAATACCTCACCTATATTTGAAATTTTTTGGATCAGAGACTATTTGTATATTTAATTGCTCTGGAAAAATATTCTTGCTTTTAGACGAAATGTCAGGCAGCTATTTGATAAAAAAAAAAAGAAAACCTGTGAGTTTGGAAAATCTGTGAACTTTATATGTAGGTCTTGCTTTCAGTAGGAAATATTTTCCAAGTTAATAAGCATTAAATAAAGCAGAAAAAGTAACATAGATACCTGTAACTTCAAAGAAATCTCTTCCAGTCCTAAGTCTCAGTGAAGATGGAATTGTTTGCTCTTCCAATGGTGTGATAATGGCTGAAGGAAACCACAGGATCTACAATGAATTGTTGAATTACAGTAAAATTTCAAACCGTTCTTTATTCACTTTGTTTTTGAGTATATATATAGTTTTTTGTCTTCCCTGTCATAAAATAATGGTTTCTAAAGAGACCACAGTCCCTGAGACGAACCCCTCCTTGGGCATGTGTCTGAGGGCTGCTCATTATCCTCGGTAGTGCTGAGGAAATTCACGCTCTGAAGAGAGTGAGAAATGCACGCAATGGAGGTGTAACTGTTGAAATATCTATAAGGTTGTAATGGTTTCCTGTGTAATCTGCCACAACTCTGTATCTCTATCCACAGTAAATTGGGAGTGTTTATCTCCCAGACTGCATTTTCACTCACCATGACACAAGACTGAAGGCACCACCACAGCTTCCAGAGGGCCAGCAGCTGCCTCAGGAATACGAGCCAAGAGCCCAGCAGCACAACAGCTCAGAGAGGAGCAGGGCAGCTGTGGGGTCCCAGCCTCAGGCACTGGATGACATCCTCCTTGAGGGTGGACTGAGTTTGAGGATGGACATGGGCTCATTGCAGGGCAGGGCGGGGCTGTGGGGTCCCAGCCTCAGGCACTGGATGACATCCTCCTTGAGGATGGACTGAGTTTGAGGATGGACGTGGGCCCATTGCAGGGCAGGGCAGGGCTGTGGGAGCTGGAGAACTGCATTTCTGCAACACTGCTCAGGCAGAGGCTGACAGCCCTGGAGACTGCCATGTGTTCTTTGAATCAGGACAGGGGAAGCATAAGGAGGGCGTTCTTTCATGAATTTGTAGTTTGTTGTACATTTGATGTAGTCTTTTTTAAACCAGATTGGTTTGGTTTATGTCTGTCATGAGTGTATTTTGACAGTATTGAAGAGCTTACTAAAGCTTTCTGGGGAAGGGTATGTGGGTTCTTCCACGTCTTGAACAAACCCTAAATTCTTTCTTTGATTATCTGGAGTTGTTTAAGGCTTTCACAGGTTTGAGAATACAAAGATTCCAGATTCAATATGACGTGATGTAACTACAAAACATTTGGCAATTTTAGCCTCAATTGTCTTCTCATTTCTTTCCATCTACCAGGAGCAATGAGGGTCCACTGGTGTCAGTGGAAAAGTGGTATTGTGCATGATATTATTCATGTCAGTGTAAAGTCTCAGTGGATTTTCATGGTAATGCAGCTACCATAAATAATGCATGTGTCTTTGTTAGAGTAAACTGATTGTATGGCCAATTAAGGCTGAACTTCTGTGAAATAATATACTTACAGTCAGTAAGGTACTTGTAGAACCTTAATTCATTACACAATTAGCAAGATAAATTCTTCTCTAATTTTCTTATGCTGAATCAGGTGATGGCTAATGTCAAAACCTACACAGTAGTCGAGGTTATTGCCCAAGCCAGAGCTTAATGTGTGTTATAGAGGAAATCAAAGGAAAACCACCACTCCAAGGTAGTGGTATCTCAAAGGTTCTGTTTCTTTTATTGTTGAATGCAGTAATTTATTGTTTCTTGATGAAAACAACTTTGCAGTCGTAACTAAGCCACCAACCACATCCTATTGCTAGATAATCATATCGTGCATTTAAAAAGATTTAAAAAAAAATTACGTTCCCACTTCCTCTAAAATCTCCACCTGCTTGTTTATGGTCCCTGTGTCCATAGAATTTTTTTAGTTCTTGCATAATTTTAAGACTGATAAATACTTTTGCACTACATTACATACAAAAACATTGTGTACCTAATAGCTAATTCAAAAAGAAATGCTATGAATTGTTATAAATGCACATTGTCTGCATTACAATATAGGGAAACCCCATAAAGCAGAAAAAAACTGTAGAAACATGAAATAAATGTAAAATTAGGAGGTGAATGTACCAAACTGAAAACACTTGAAAAGGAATTGTACCTCTATCAGCTCTCTATTAGATGCATGTATATATGTGTATAAATGTATGTATATATGTATTTTAATTTGAAAAAAAATCTTTAAAGTAGCTTTGTAACTTTTCTATTACTTAATGAAATTTCTCTGCATAGCTTATTTGATTTATTAATAAGGGCTTGTCTTTGTCATGATATTGTCTCTGATTCTTGTTCACAAGATGTTTTCATTTTGCAAGTTAAAGATTGCATGCTTAATTAATTTTTATAATAGCTATGATAAGATTTTAAAAATAATGCGTTAATAATTATACCTTTGGCAAAATGTCATTGGGAACATTTTCACTTAAAAACCAGAAACGTGAAATGTTTCTTTGACACGTGAAGTAAATGTGACCTGTTTTTTCCTTACTCTGTACTGACTTCAAAGAAAACTGTAAAGCCTTTATACTGCCTTACCTCCAATCTTGAGAGCAAGTGTGGTTTCACAGAAAAAAAAATCTTTTGGATTGGTAGCACAGAGACTGGTCTCAACGTTTTTTAAAAGGTGCTCTATTAATATTTAGTGAGAGTTAGTCTTGTTCTAAATAAATTTTTTCAAGGTTTTATTCTGTCTGCAATTGCTTTTGAGTTCTTACAGTTCCTCAGATTCTGTGCAAATCAATCATGTTTTTGGATCCATTTCAAAAAATTTTCAAAATTTTACTCTTCCAGGATGAAAGGTTAATTCATAAACCAAAGATTGTATACTTGTCTGCTTTTATTTTTTTATGCTCAGCAATGAGCTGAGGATATAATCAACACAAATACAAATACATCTTTACCCAGCAATGCTTCATTTCTTAATTTCTGCTCAAGTTCTTGATTTAATATCTTCCACTATTATGAAGAGTGAGAAATAGAAAAGAGCAGGCATGCAAAAGGACTTGTTCCTTATTCATGTCATACTTGGTGTTTAAAAAGTTTATGTTGTAAATGTTTAATATTATTGACATTTCCTTTGTGAACCATCATCTTACTTAGGAACCTATTGTTTAACAACTTAAGATTAAATATTGATTAAAAATATTTAAGTCTTGTAAAAGTCTTCAAAATAAATCCCTCAAAATGGCTAACAGGTAAAATGCAGTGATAATAATTTATGTTAGCTTGTGTTTCTCAAAGACGTCACAGAAAGAGAAAAGTTTTAAGCTGTTTCTGAAACATAACAACATTCTAGTTTAGTTCAGGTTTTCAGAGAAATCTTCCCAAGCAAAGGGCAGTCAGGGAGAAAGCAGGAGAATTCTTCTTTGAAGCTTAAGAACTGGACAATTAAATTTGGCAAATGCAATAACCAAGGCAGGAGTTAGCAGTGTGGCTATGAACAAGAGAGATGGGATAAAACGGGGCATAACAGGGAGGACAGCAAGTGATCAAGAGTAATGTAGCAGGTAAAGAAAAATCAGTGGGGTAAGGAAAAAGAACTGACACAGTCAGCAATGTTGTGGACTGGGAAATTGATTTTTCAATCAGCATTCTGAAATAAAATGATTCAGGCAAAAGGTATGAATACAAGGGCAGCAGTCCAAAAGTTCACAAAAGAGAAGATATAGGTGTTCCAATTCTATGTAAATCACTATATATAGCTGTACTAAATAGAAAACTCAGCAGTAGAAAACTCTTAACATGGATTTTTAATCACTGTCCTGTAATCCGTGAAATTTCATCAGCATACATGAGGAAAACTCTTTAAGTAATTGTTGTTCTCATATATATATATAATTTTTTTGTAGATTCAGGAGAAATCTGTACCTTATTAAGCATTTCAGATTTAAACCTATAGCATCAGAATAAAAATGCAGAATTTTACAAATTTTAAAATACTCCTGCATTTTTTTGTAACAGCAGTGCTGTGACTGACAAGCAGACTCTACTATAGGAGAAATTATTTACAGTACCTGTATGCATTAGAAAACATTGGTCTGGTATGGATATGCATCATCACTAAAAAGCTGAATGAAAATGTTATTATACCTAGCAACTTAAAGTAGATGGTAAAAGGCCCAAACCACATGCATTTATGTTATTGCATGAAACAGAGAGTGGTCAAATCTTGACTGGAGAGCATTAGACAGTACTGTAAGGGAAAGAAACCTCAGTGAATGATCTACCCTGATAAATGCTATAAGCACATCTCTCTGAACATTTAGTGGGAATGTGAAATATTTAGTGGCAGAGATGATGCTCTCACACCAGAAGCTGTCAGATGAACCCTTATATCCCATCTTGAAGCATCAATTGATAGACTTGGAGTAGTCTTGAAAGCCTCTTGCAGTAAGACTTGCTGAAAACACCTCTACTCACTCAAGTTAAGTAACCATAAGTGAACAGAGTAAGCAGCACAATTTGTATCTGTGATCCTTCCCAAAAGGGAGCTTTGACATTTGTACATATTTTCATGTAGATCTACCAATTAAACCTGGTAATAACCACTTTCCACCATGAGATACTTAATTTAGAGATTCAAATATGTGTTTTATAACTCAGAGGTTGAAAATCATTGCTGCTTGGAGAAATGCTGTGGCTTTATAGTATTTTAATTGCTAAAAATGTCCATCAAGAGTTTCATGCCAGTTTTCCCAGGCCAGCTAAAGGAAAATGTATATTGAATAGATTATTCTTTCTGAAACCCTGTTTTCATTTCTATTAATGTCTGTAAAAGACATTCCCTCCTTGAAGCCCACAGGAGTACTAGAATGTTGTTGACAATTCTGCCCCCACCCCCCAGATATATGTTTGTAGCATTTCGGGCATGGGGATGTATTTAATTTAAGCAACACAGTCCTATTTGACATCAATAGCCAAATCATCTGTTCAGGTGGGGAAAATAGGCTAAAAAAATCAGGGTGTCACTTTGGTTTCTTGCTGAATGAGAGCTTCCAACTTATGTTCTCTTCTTTAATTTGGGAAAACATGTATGGTACTTTCTAACAGAAATAGAAAAACTTTTTTGACATAGTATCTTATCATATTGGCAAAAATCAATGAGAAAAACAAAACCAAGAATGTTTGGCCGTTCTACTTGATAGAGTTGTCATGGCAAGATTAGATCTATTTGATTTATGGTTGAGATTGTCAGTTGCAGAATTTGGAGGACAGTGACTAAACTCTGCAATTGTGTATGGAAATATGGGTGAAAATGAGGACAACTGTAAAGATTTCAGGTAAAATGTACTATAGCTTTAAAGATGGTATCAAAACTAGTGTCAGTACTCTGCTTCCCTCATGATTTCTTTGTTTTCTGTTTGTGGCTTTTTTTTCTTTCTGGTCCATCTGTTTAATTTATTCATACTTTTTTTTCCCCTTCTCCTGCCAGGACTACTAAAAAGGCATTACTCAAAGCTTCAAAAGATTCGCATTCACAAACTAAGTCTAGCATTTCCATTTCCAATGGAGAATACTTTTCTCAGCTGGACTTTTGTGGGTCAGCATTTGTGAGTTTCTAATTAGGTAATGAGATTAGGTAAACCAATCTTGCCTTAAAAGAGAGCACATTTAGGGCTAGGCCCATTTCTAGGTGGCATTTTCCTGGTGGTTGGGCTTTTTTCCTGCTCTTTATTCTTTTCTTATATACATTTATAGAATTAAGGTCAATTTGTATTCTTTGGAAATCTGTTTATTGAGGATTTGGGGAAGACTGATAATTTATTAAAATGGATGTTAGTAAAATACCAAAGGATAGAGAAACCTAGAAATTATGAAGATCAAAAGCCTCCAGAATTCTTTTAGGTAGTTGTAGGCATTCATGGACATGGAAAGTGACAGTAGTTTACAGATTCTTTCTGATACACATATTTATGACTATTTTACAGTCACCTCACATGGTGAAAGTTTACCAGTCACCATTTCAAAAAGGGTACTCTTCTTGAAACTGGAGGTGAACCACATATACACAAAATAAAGGATGATTTAATAAGTATGTCTCATAATCTAACAGTATGTAAAAAATACACCCTCTTTTTTGACACATTGAGGGCAGAATTTTAGAAAGCATAATCCTATAAATTGTATTCTAGTCACTGGCATGGACTTTTAAATATCAGAACATATAATTTGATTGAAAAGTAAAAGCTTCATTTCTAACTACAGTGGAAGGTATAGAAGAGGAAACTGATTCCACACTTGCAGTCCTTTCCTGAGAATTTTCCCATCACATGGACCCAACTGAGTATTGGAAATTGTGCCATTCCTATGCTTGTGTTTCCATTAATGATCTTCCATGTTCTCTTGGCAAATGAGAACACTATGGATATATTCCTATTGCTTAACTAACTCCATTTTTTCTTATCTTTTTGAAACTTTTGAAATGAAACTTCATGAATATCTGCTTTTTGCTTCATGTGAGAGAACTACAGCAGGAACCATCAGCTTTCTCCTCAGCCTTAAATACCTGAGTCTACCTATTCAAAGCTGTGTCCTTTAGCTGTCAACACTGAGTGGCTTTGTATTGTGAGAGATGCTTATAGAGCAGCAGGCTGCTTTTTCCCTCCATTTGTTCACTCCATTGTTTGCTTGCTGAGTTGTTCTAGGCACTTTAACAGTGAGTCAGTGTCTTCTAAAGAGCAGAAGGACTCCTGGTAATTTCTTTTAATGTGATTTTTTTTTTAACAAAATGGGAAGTTGTCTATAACACATGCTCACTGCTCCTGTGTTAAAAAGTCTATAAAAGCAGGTATCCTGAACCATTTCGCAAAGTGGTTGTGCAGAAGCTTTGAAGTGTCAGAGAGGCTTTGAAGTGTTACAATGTTCAGCCAAAACAACAGTACATCCTGCTAAAAGACTTAGAATATCTTCTTTTTTCAATCTGTTCAAAGTTGTGAAGTAGAAAACAGAAATTCTTTAAAATAATTGTGTTGGCTGTGTCCAAGCTGTACAGCAGAGATATTTCAGGGCCTAGGAGCAGACTGACATAATGAATTAAAGACAGGACATCATCCTTTGTGTGGCCAGTAATGACGACTCATGTATTTAGAAATCTAAAGCTTTTTTAACATCCTCAAGTTACCCAACACATAGAAAATCTGTAAAATATACATCATTATCAGATGGTGAGAAATGTTAACTTGGTTTTGGTGGATCAGACTGAATTTTACAGCAAAATCATAGGCACCATCATTTAAAAAGTTTCAACAGAATGGTAATAATGAATTTGATATGCAAAATAAAAAGTCAACTGAGTCCAACTATGCTGAAGAGCATTCAGTGTGTCTGTGAGAAAAAAGAAATAATCAAAACAAAAATATTGCAGTCATAAAAATTCAGCCAGGAAGGACAAAACATGGGAGAGGGGAGTGTGTTGGAAATTAGTACATTCATAATCTACTTTGCAACCATGAAACCAAAACTGTTTTGACTATGTATTCTACACAAATATTTGTTTATTCAAACTACCTAAAATTGTCACAATAGCATATTAAAATCACCAGAGCGAGCACAATTACAAAGAATTGATGAATTTCATTATCATACAGATATTATCTGGAAGATAAAAAGGCAGGCTTTCCACATTGAAGCTAATGGTTCTCTCTAATAGCTGGGATAATGGGATTGAAAAGCTACTGATATAGCCATTGCCAACAGACACTTGCTGTATAGCTCAGACTCTCTCTGATACAATAGGTGCTAGTGTGTGTTGATAAAAGATTAATCATATTTATATATAATTAATTGTTTGTAGAAAATTCATCATTCCAGAACTGACAGAATGAGAGAGGTGAGTCTGCCACAGTNAAGTGACCCAAAGTGACCCCAAAACGCCCCAAATGTCCCCAGGATCACTGGTAGCAAGGCTGAAGATGCATTCCTGGCAGACCCATGCATAGAGTTACAGCATGCATAAATAAACGTGCACACCTACATACTTAACTGGCTACAGAAATCACAGGCAGATGCACGAGACACTCATGGAAACCAAGAAAACACCAATTTACTCATCCTCCTCCCCAGTTTGGCTGGGCAGGGTTGAGTTCCATTAGCGAGACTATTTATGTGTGTACATACAATATATATGTACACATATATTATATACATGTATAGGTCTGTACTCATCCATCCACACAAGAGCTGAATAGGATTCCTCAGATCCCATAGCCAACTCACAGATGGTTCCATACATTAAGTTTATAGCCCAAAGCCTCATGACAATACTACAGTCTGCTAAGTGGCATGGATAAACAGTGACTTGATATACAGCAAATAGTTTTAATATTACTGAAATTATTGCTGGAGACATATGAGATAATGCTTTCTGACAATAAAAAAATTAGTTCAAGCCAATTGTTCAGATTTTTTTTGTTATGTTCCTTATCCTCTTCTTAGAGTGCTGAATAATGACACACATCAGACTGTAAATTTAAAAGAAATTTCCCCACTCGTTCTGTCTGCATTCATATTCCCATTATGAATTTATTATCTTGATCTGTGTTCATTACAGTTTCATACAAACTTTACTTGCAGTGCTGTTGCAGCAGGTCAATGCCTAGTGACAGCTTCAGTTTCACAGCTGCAGTTTCTTACTGATGAAAATATAAACTGCTCTCAATAAACACAGATCCATTTAGTTAAGCTGAAGAATAGCAAAATTCAATTTGCCAAAAAACCTCAAATGTAGATTGTGTGTTTCAGACAGGCACAATGGTTGCATTTCTTCAAGGGGAAAGGTTTGCAGCTGGAGACCCATCACTTTTACAGTGTTTGCTTGCTCTCAACAGGGAGATAGGAGGACATGGGCTGTACATCTTTCAGATATTGTAACTCTATAGGCTGGCATGTTAGGTAAGATGGAAACCTGAATCCAGAATTCCACTCTCAGTCCTTCTTCATAATTTCTTGACCAGAGAAAAAAATGCTGTAGAGCTGTGTGGCTCTCTAATCGTCTTCCTATAACTTCTGTGCAACATCGGCATAATGGACTGGGGCCTCAGCTAGTTTAGACTGAAGAAAAAACTAAAATGACTGGTGCCCTCTCCCTTCTCCTCAGATGTTTCCTGACAGTATATGTGGGTTCTTAAATCCTGTGACACGCTTTCAGCCAATTGACCAGCCAAACCTTTCCACTTTAGCCTCTATTCATGTCCTACTTCTTTATTTCTTCTGTTGGCACAGTCATGCAGGTCACCATCTAGCTCTTGAAGTCATAACTTAAACTCCTTCTTCCTGAAGTATTCACAAAACTAACATGCTATGAAAACTAAGGTGCTATGAAAATCAGAATGAGCAGGACCAACCATATGGACAAATCCCTTTGTGCAGGAAATGTGCATGGAATAGATCTTCCAGTCTCTTGGTTTCATCAGAGATTGAATATGCGCGGGCAAGCTCTTCAACACTGCATTTCTGTCTATCTGATAGAAGCCAGACCAATTATCTTGTAATTCTGCATACAGCCTACTGCTAAGAGCAGACATGAGAGGACATCATGCAAATAGAGTGCAGTGTAATTATATTTACATTGTCATAAAACTGCATGTGCAATCTTGTTTTCAAACAAAGATCTGTGAGTGTATTTGATCTTGTAATGCTACTGGGAAGCTACTACAGATGATTTGAAATGTTATGTTTCTGTGGAGGAAATTTAACAGTAAAAAATAGAAGTTACCCTGGAACAAATAGAAAACATGCTTTGCCTACATTCAAGTCCTGAGCAATAGTGAATATTGGTGATTACCATGCTTTCATGCAAACATAAATTTTTCTTCACCTGTATGAAGATCATAACTTCCTTTGTGAATGTGCTGTATTGATCAAGAATAATGAATACAAAGTAAAAAACAGACCACCTGCTTAAGGAAGGAAAGGGAAATACTGCTACCTAATAATTAATCTTTTAGAGAGACTAACAAAAGATACTTGACTTTATTGTCATTTAAGCACAACAAGATTACTATCTGTTATAAGAGAAATAATAGGATAAGAGAAACTGAGTGTGAAGCACACAGAAACTCCTACTGTTCCTTCACTACCTGTTGATTGTAGTTACCATAGTTTAATAGACTCTTTACAACACAAAGTGCAAAGTAGATGAAAATTTTGGGAATTCAATAAATACACAGGAGCTACTTTTGTAATTTTTATTTATTTTTCTTTTTTAATTCTTTTTAACAACAGGAACTTAAAAGTTATGTCAATGGAGATTCTGAGCATAGACAAAAAACAGAGGTCAGAATGTGATAGTTTTTCCATATAGAATTCTCTGACCAATTGTCAGGAAGAGAAAATTTAAAAAAATAGAAAGCCACATAGCTCATAATGAATGTAACACTATATACAAATTAGTTAAATTAAATTTTCATTAAATTTAATGGTGTAAGACAGCTGCATCTATAAGGTAAAGATAAGTTCAATCCCTCTAGGCATCCTCTAAGCAAATGTTTGCAGTGGCTCAGAATTTTTAATTTTGTAAATTTGGACTGCCTCCAAAACAAAGGAATTTTCTGTATTTTTCACAATTTTTCGTCTATCCACAAAAAAGTCCTTTTCCATAAGCCAAAATAAATAGCCTACCTGTTCATGCCTCAACTCAAATCATATTGAGATGATTATAGAGTGCTACAAAAATGAGGCAAAATTGGATATTCAACTGTATGCATGTGTGCACAGAAACATCAGCATTATAAAATAGTGTGTGTTTGCAATTAGAATGCTTCCTGTTAGTGGAAGCAGCATCACTGCTCTGCTCAGCAGATAAGAGGATTTACCTCTAACCCACCAGTCTCTACCCTCCCTCCCTATCCACTCACTTGTTACTATAAAGTACTTTCCCCTGAGCCTGCTGGGATAATGCACTGGCCAAGAAGCAAAAGATGTATGTTCTGCAGGATGCAGTCTTTCCATACTGAACTACCATCCCTTCTGTTGAAAGTAAACCTTAGATTTCCCTCAGACACCTGTGTCTGGCTGGAAAATATCTGGCTTAGAAACGAAGGAAAATGTCTGTAATGCCTAGTGTACGTCTGAATGCCAGGGAGGAAAAGTGAACTAGATCATTCTGACAGCATGATAAATG